>CM062091.1:15966077-16146077 GCA_031163375.1 Conogethes punctiferalis
CTTGTATGAGCTAAACCATCATCATAATCATTTATTATATTTTAACCTTAAGTAGGTATTTTGTATGTAAGTAATAATTAAATACGAAATATATATGTATGTGCATTACTTGTATATGGGTGGATATAATTATAGCAGTTGTTAGAATGCCTATTACCGCACCACATTATAGATTTCTGGCTCGCCCAATGGTTGACTGGTAGAGAATGCCACACGGCATTAAGTCCGCCATTTGTACTTTCCTTGTGCAATAAAATTAAATAAATAAATAATCAGTATTTTCATGGCTTCTTAAGCTTGTACGCGTAGTTCTATTAAGGAAACGAGAGGTACATAATATGTATATATTATACGATAGAGTTCTTCGGAGCACTCACCATAATGTATTTACGACTTACTAACAGGGCAATCTATAACTCTAGCATATCATGTATCGACAATTTCACCAGATATCATGCTGATTACATACCTCCCACGTAGCTCGCTGAATCTAATAACCATAATTACATAGTTGTGCCGCCACCAACATTGACACGAGCCCACCTGATCTAAATACTGAACAATCCGCTGCGTTCGGATGATTCAAATGTTATTTATGGAGCGGTGAATTGCAATATTTGTGCAAGCAATTTGTTTCGGAATACTTCATGAGTAAACAAAACGCGGACATACAAACGATTACAAAATAGCGCACGGAATTCAAACAGACGGCTTTAGCTTTGAAATTAAATAAAAATATTCATTATCATTTTGTCCTAATAATTTATAAATGAGAAAATTTGTTTGGATAGGTGCATGGACAGGTTGTTACTCTTTCACGCGAATGCTACTGAACGGGTTTTAATGAACACAGTAATATTAATATAATACTTTACAGTAATGTAGGTCACACATTAGATAGACACATAGGCTTTAATGTATATGAAAATTATCATTTAAAACTACCGTATTCCGGGATGTAAGAGAGCGACCTAGCATTTTTTCGCTCCTAGCCAACCTTACCTACCCGAGGTGCATCCTGCCTAATAACGAACGAGGCGCTGGCAACCGACTGGTGGCAAATCCTGCCCAGGGTGGCGATTATGGGTATATCCTCCAGATGTTTGCCCTAGTGGCGAGAAACTAGAAAGGCCTGTATCCATCAGTGGACTGCAATAGGCTGATGATGATGATGACTACCATATCGCGTTTACCACCTCTGAACCAAAGGGGTCGTTTTATTACTCGGCTCATTACATAATACGAGTAACTTTAAAAAACGCCTTAAACATTTCAACTTTAAGTATTTTAGAAGAAATTTTTCCCTTGTTCATAATCTTTAAGATTTCCAAGTCCTCACAATAAGAGGTAGACTTTTTAAAAATGTAATACTCCGCCTCCCCGAACTTGGTTATCTCGGCCACCTTTTAGCGGCATCGTACAAGATTACAAATATTATTTTTCCATCCTTCGCTTCATTTTTAATCGACATCAAACATTTTGAAAGCTCTTTGTTCGGCTTTTTTTTTTGTTTTGTTATATCTTCAAGTTTGAATTGTTTAATATTCACTAATACACATGTATACCTACGAAAGTATTTATCTTCGTTCTAATAATTGTAGCAAATATTTTTTTATAATTTGGTTAAGAACAGATTATATGTGGGCAGAAGACAATGTATGTAGAGCAGAACGGTATTACGAAAATCTTATCAGAAAAATTACAAGTAATTGAATCATACTTTTTTTATATAAATGTTATTTATCTCTATTTATGTCTGTACGTAGGTAGAGATTGTCTAAACTATAATTACGCGCCCCACTACATTAATTATTTAATTTAATTGGACAACAAATCCGAGAATTGCGCTATTCCAACGATTGGATCTAACGGTCAACTGAACGACTAAGAGAGACTGTTTAAGAGAGGTAGGGCATAGCGAATCTTCGCTCGAATTGAGCTGCCCGTCCGGGGAAGGACCTCCACCTTCTATAGAATACCGCAGCCAAATGACCTCCGGGTCGTGTTTCTGCTGGTGAGTAGGGTCTCCGGAGCTCGTGGGGGGTTAGAGTTGGGCCGGCATGGCAGTGGCAACTGACGGGTAACTATCAGTACAGCATCTGTTAACTTCTTGCGACAGGTTTGCTTCAAAAAGGAGTAACCATGAATTTCTCTGCGGCTTACTAAAAATCTCTCCATACAACATTATGCAAGTAACCAAAAACGCTACATCAAGGAATTCATTCATAAATTTTATAAATCACATTTTCAGCAGGTTAAAAGATTTTAACAAGCCACCTACAACACAATAGATTATACCCGATACCTATACACATGTGTAATTTAATATATAACCGAATCAGTGAATCAAACAAAAAAATATTGAGTAATTTCAATGAGTCCGTATCAAATCGCGGTCAACTAAATAAACCTTCTATTAGAAAACAAACACATGATAAAAAAAAACTAACCAGTTACTTGCCCGTTGTCACAGCGACTTGGCTTCTCTTTCGCTTTCGATCAGGCGTAGGGAAGCCATTATGTCGAGCTACTATAAAAAAAATGTATTGTGTTCATCTTTGAAATTTGTTTGTATGCATAAAAGCGGTAGTGGATTTTACTCGCTGAGATGTTGTTCTGTTACAAAAATATTGGGTTTTGTAGATCTAGACACTCTCGATAATACTCTGCTCTAATAAATTGAACCCTGTAATAATTCTAAGCCAATGGGAATATCATGTTAGTTACTACGAGTTACTTCTGCTTAATATGAAGGGTTGCTAACATTGTTTTGACCAATTGATGTCAACGCTTTCACATCGCAGAACCATTTCATTTATTACATCATCAAGCTTATCCTTGATCGGCCGACTCTCAGAGTGAAACGCCTAATTGAATACTTCGGAACATGCTGAAACATGTATAGGTTAGGGATGTATAACGACTTCGTTTCAATAATTATAAATAAATAAATATCACACAACATCACATACATTGCTCCAATCCCAAAGTAAGTGGCTTAGCACTTGTGTTATGGGTATCAGAACAGCGAAGGTACCACAAATAAATACTTAAATACAAATATAAACACCCAGACACGGAACAAACACAAGTGTTCATCACACGAATGTTTGTCCCGGGTGGGAATCGAGCCCACGACTCTTGGTTCAGAAGGCAAGGGTCACTACCAATTGAGCCACCGAACCAGTCAATAAATGTGGCCAAGCCATCTACCTAATCAATTTATTATTATAGTCCCACAAGTTTTATTAATTTTATTTCAATGTTTCTGTTTATTCAAATTGCTGTCTTGAAATTGGTATTGTATACGAAAATAGTAAGTTTGAGGTTTTTTTTTACCGGTGGGTTTCGACCACTTCAGAAAAAAAATCCTCATCCTCCCGGCATGTTCCTCGTTGCTGAGGAGTGAAATCCCCTAATTAATGTGTATACACTTTGGAAACTTGTCACAATAATAAATGACGAGTCAAAATAATGACGGGAAGCTACAAAAATATATAGGTCTAATGTGACAAAGTTCTAAAGTGTACACATATTATTGCTTTTGACTTTGCCCCGAGTTGAATTCAGAAGTTCCGACTCTTTTATTTCGACAAAATTTACAATTCTGTTTCTGTCCCCAACTTTGCCGCGACATCACTAGCGGAAAGTTACCAAGTTGAGAGTAAAAGTTTCGTCCCATCCCCTGGTAACTTGGATTAGTTCCTGATACAGGATGCTGTCATAATACACTCGTGGGTTAATTGCAATAACGGGCACGTTAGGGCTCGATTGTGAACCTTATCTTATAGACGAAAGAGATGTGATTTGTGAATGTTTTTGGTGGAAATATGAGAGTTTGTTTGTAAGTAGTGTTGCCGATGGATAGTCTATTGATTAACGATCGTCTATCGATAGTTAACGTCATATAAAAAGTATCTATAGCTTATCGGAATTAAGCAATACTCATAAATAAAAATCTGTCGATATTTTATCACGTGTCCTCTCTTTTAAACGGGGCGTAAAGCGGGCTCAGGCTATCCGAGTGTGATCAATCAACCCTGTGGCACTAACTAGGCAACATGCGGATCACCTATATTTATTTTGTCTTCACCGCCTGCTTGCCATCGCGTAGGACGCAGTCATTTTGATGTGCTAATACAAAAAGCGAGCCCCCCCGGACCCGAAGTGCCCGCCGCTTGTCATCTGCGGCTGGCCAGGGCAGGCAGGGACGTGACCGTATGCTTCGGCGCTACCCGTGTCCCTGCTCCGGACTCCTCCCTGAGGCGGCATGAAGGTGCTTAATGCATGCAAAAAAAAGGCTAATGATGAGTATTAAAAAAACTCCGTGACCAACAGTACTATCGACAGTTCTATCTATAGTAGGGCATATTACGTTCTATTCAAGAGAGGTAGGGCATAGCGAATCTTCGCTCGAATTGAGTTGCCCGTCCGGGGAAGGGCCTCCACCCTATAGAATACCGCAGCCAAATGACCTCCGGGTCGTGTTCCTGCCGGTGAGTAGGCTTTCCGGAGCTCGTGGGGGGTTGGGGTTGGGCCGGTATGTGGCAACTGACAGGTGACTGACCAGTTGCTTGCCCGTTGTCACAGCGACTTGGGCTTCTCTTTCTCTTTCCATCAGGCGTAGGAAGGCCATTATGTCGAGCTACTATAAAAAAAATGAAAACTGTCGATAGATTGATATCGACAGTTCGTCAACCCTATTTGTAAGGCGATACGCGGAGGAGTTGCGTTTGACGTCTCCTTGATGTAGCGTTCGGGCTAATGCAAACAAATATTATTTGCGACGACGCAAAACTACAAATTAATACGACGCAAGTGAGAGGCGGCAGTTTGTTTATGCTCGTGTGAGTTTGCGGAGGAAGTTTTCTTCTTACCCACTGGAAGTGCACTAATATTATAAGGAATAAGGCTAGGTATGTTTGTTAATTTAGTTCGAATAGTTTACATTTAAGACCGTTGTGTATTCTTTAATGCCTTTTTCAATTTATTAGTTTTAATTTGGAAAAAGTAATAATAAATGGAATTAATCTTTTCGATTTTATCGTAGTACAAAAGCAATAAATGTACCTACTCGGTGCTTCATTTTTTCATTTAAATATATACGAAGTGAATCTTTTACAACAAATCTATGTGTATTTTACTTTAAGTACTATTTTGTGGACATTAGTGCAAAGTCAGTTCAAACGAAAAGGAAATTAATATTATAGATCGACGAAACTTTTCTAGAAATCATAGGGCGATGTATAAAATACTCAAATTAGGTTCACTCACACCAAATAAACTGTAAATAACTCTAAACATACCAGTACATCGCTATACGGAACTGTTAGTAAACAGATCGGGGTTAATTAATATCATATCACGTTTGTGCCGAACACTATGTTTGCTGAAGTTCCTTTGAGCCGGCCCGGAGCGGTTAAAGATTTGTCCCGAGGCGGACGCTCGTCTCGGCTCGCTTTCATAATCCGAACTAACCACAAACTCTTAGTACATAATAATATAGACATGTGTGAAATGTCGCGGTGTTTGTTGAACACATGAGCTTGTACTGTTGAGTACTTCGCTGGTCTATTCCCAACCAAGTGCCACCTAAGTAAATATTAATAAATAAATAATTCCTTTATAAAAGGCTAGCAGCGACTCCAAAACTCCATTGCCAAAAATATTTGACAATGTTACATATTGACCCAATCCCAAAGTAAATAGATCAAACACTTGTGATATAGAACGAATGGCCAGAAGTAATAATTAAATACCTATTAACATCCAGACACAAAACGAAACACAAAATATTCATCGTATTGATGTTTATCCTGTATAGGGATAGAATTTCAGACTTTTGTGCACTATAATATATTTTTGTATTTGGGTAAACTTTGACTTTTTTAATTTTTATGGGGTCTGGATATTCTGGGAGATGCCTCTACGCATCACCTAGTACTCATAGTACATAATTAAACCACAACAGTTGGTCTGAATTGCCTCATTTATTTATCCCATATATCAAACGGACCCGATTAGAGATTGCAAACATTGTAAATACACCGTTACTAATTGCAAAACAGTAATCTGAATCTATTAGAAGATTAACAGTGATTTACAGACAGCGAAATGAATTGGGTCCGCGTCCCGAACACACTCTATCCGGTAAATCCCCTCGCGGGCACTGTTGTGATAGATTCGCGGGCCTATTGTTTGTGTTTCGGCATTCTTAGTCGATGACATTCCGGAAACGAATAGTATGAGATGCCTCTACTCGTATATATTTTGTACGCTCTTGTCATTTTAGCTATGTATTTCAGTCAATCAATAAGCCCAATGCCGTCCACTGCTGAACCTAAGCCTGTTCTAGAGAACCCCAACCATTCCACCAACATCAGCTTATTGCAGTCACTGCTAGACAAGGCCTCTCCAGTTGTTAAGTAAACATCTGGAGGAGATAAGTACCGATAATCGCTACGCTGGGCAGGCGGGTTGGTGATCGCAGGGCGTAGCTGCTCGCGCTAATGACGCTGCTGCCCGTCACCGGTCTGTGGTATCTAGCTACGCCTTCAATTTTATTGTGATGGTTATAGCTATGCAGCTATAAGCACCACCGGCGTTCATCGGGTTAAAGACGTAGACACAATACCGGGCAATTGGGATGATGACTAAAAAATAATTTAATGTCCATCAGATAGATTAATGAAAAATATTGGATACGTATTTTTTATTTTGCCTCTTGTTCAAAAACTTACGAAGATACATTGATTTTAAATGTCACATGACGTCACGTTAGAGTACAAAATATACTCTAACGTGACGTAGTTAGCCCCCACTCCGTAACTTTAATGCGCTATATCTAAGTATTTTCTTGTTATTTCGACAAAACAAAAAATACGGGTCTTATATTTTTTTATTATCTAAGAGACGGACTAATTATTTTCTTCATTTTCATACCTTGTCATCATCCGTATTGCCTGTCAGGTCACACATAGAACTTTAGCACGTTTTATTACTATGAATGAAAGTAAGTGCTTATATAAAGTTAGACCTCTCATTTTAAAGTTGTAACTCCAAAACAAAGTTATCTTAATCGTTACAGTTTTCCTTTAAAATTCATTGTTATAGACTACCACTAGCATAAGGGCCGCGCCTGTAGTAATTATCACAATTTGTTGTCTCCATTTGTCACGAGTCCCGTGTCGGTTGTACAGACCGCCGCGGTCTCAAGTTCCAAGCCAGCGGTCAAACTTGTCCCCCGCGATGAGATAATTGGCGCTACGTGACCGGGTCACACAAAGACACGTGATAGCACTCGCCACGACTTGGTAGCAAGCCTGTTTGTGTTTATCATTTCATGTCTACCCCTAGATAACAGTTTCATTAACGAATGTTGGAGTTCCTTATTTTACGTTAGAAAACCGCAAAAGTTGCAGCAGTACGAGGTCCTGCGATGTGCTGATGTATGTAAAGCGACCTATCTTCTCTCTCATCTTTTCGCTTTAAGCCACCCTCACCTGCCCTTGGTGCATCTGGCTGAAAAACAAACGAGGTTCTGGCAGCTAGCTGGTGGCGGTATAACCATCACGAATGAAGGCGCAGCTAAATGCCGCATACCGATGACGAGCAGCAGCGTCACCGGAGCGAGGTACTGCGCCCTGCAATCGCCAACCTGTCTACCCGGCGTGGCGATTATGGCTAGGTATAACCTACAGATGTCTGCCCAAAGTGGCGAACTACTGGAGAGGCCTATGTCCAGCAGTGGACTGTAGTAGATGTAATGTAATGCGGCTTAAGTCAAGTAGTCTATAATTGAAAACTGCCTGTATACATATCGTTTATGATGCGTTATGTTATTACCATCTGATGGGCATTTTTAAGTCGATACACGTCGGTATATAAACACACACCAAATAAATAAAAATTTTCGTTTCATTTATTTAACATCATTAACACCGTTTATTGGTTCACAATCGAGTTCCGCGTCTGTCGGAGGCTTAAAAGGCGCCTCGTCATGTACTGATATAAAAAATATTGGAAAATATTCACGCCATCCTGCCCCACGTATGTGACAGACAGTCGATTACGTTAACGGAGATTCAATAAACACATCTTTTTTATGTTAATATTTAACGGGACGAGTAAAATCGTGCACCTGATGTTAAGAGAGGTAGGGCATAGCGAATCTTCGCTCGAATTGAGCCGCCCGTCCGGGGAAGGACCTCCACCCTATAGAATACCGCAGTCAAATGACCTCTGGGTCGTGTTTCTGCCGGTGAGTAGGGTTTCCGGAGCTCGTGGGGGGTTAGGGTTGGGCCGGCATGGCGGTGGCAACTGACAGGTAACTGACCAGTTACTTGCCCGTTGTCACAGCGACTTGGGCTTCTCTTTCGCTTTCCATCAGGTGTAGGGAAGCCATTATGTCGAGCCACTATAAAAAAAAAAAAAAAAAAAAATTTACTTATACACCACACATTGTTCGATTTGGAATAAGATAAGATATTCTTTATTGCACAAACATAATTATCCACAGGAAAGAGTATACAAACATATAGTAGGTACAATGTAGGCGGTCTTATCGCTGGGAATACGACGACTTCAGCTCGTTCCGTGGGTGTAGTAATCTTTAATTGTGATGGTTATACCATCATCAGTCGGTTGCCAGAGCCTTGTTACTCGGCAGGATGCACCACGGGTGGCTTGGAGTGAAAAGATGATGGGTCGCTCCATTATACATACCACTGGCTCGTGTTCTGTTTAACATTTCACGTACAAAGTTTTTCTGCCCCTTTTGTTCTAGTGAGTAGCATCTGTTTTCTAGCGCCGAGAAAAACTTTGAGATATTCCTGTAAATATTTGAAACGTTTGTTCTATGTACGAGTAGTACTCACCTCACCAATGAAAATCTACGTGACAGGAACAGTAAACGCAATGCATCTAAATGTATACCACAATTCTTTTGATATTTGTATTCACATGAATGGGTTGGGCAATCTCACCAAATGACAGTTATCATTTAGGGGATTGTCACCAGTCTTGGAAGGTAGAATGAGGACCGCCATAGTCTAAATTTGTACCAAGGCAAATACTGCTGCCCGTTTTCTGATATTTTGCAAACTCTGGAACGACATCCCAGCCGCGGTGTTCCCTGATCGCTACGACATGTCCGTATTTAAGCGTGGTTTAAAGAGAGCTCGTTCCTCACGGTAGGCAGCGGCATGGCTGTGCCCCTGGCATTGCTGATGTCCATGGGCGGCGGTTGCCGTTTAACATCAGACAGGCCGCCTGCCCGTCTGCCACTAATTGCAATAAAATAAAATCCCTTATTCGTTTTCTACGACACCCACGGGACAAGATGAGCTATTCCTATTCTAAATCCGGAATCCACACGGACATTCTATAAAAGTGACAATGACTTTTGTTCGCAGATCGACAAGCTGGAGCCCATAGTGCTGGACCTGTGGGTGCAGGCGGTGGGGCTGCCGCTGCAGTTCGCCATGACGTCACAGGACTCCCGGGACAAGGAAAACGTACCTACACTTTGGTAAGTGATTATTGTATCTATAATCGAAGTAAGGGAGCGACCGATCATCTTTTCGCTCCAAGCCCGTGGTGCATCCTACTGAATAACGGATAAGGCTCTGGCAACTGACTGGTGGCGGTATAACTATCACAATTGAAGGCGTAGCTAAATACCACAGTCCGATAACATAGACTATATTTAGTATAAAAACTTTTGTCTGAAACACCCAAAGGGTCGCTAGTTACTTATGTAATACGAACCGAACGCAAATGACTATAACTCATATTATTATAACTGAAATAACTCGCAGAGTTTCGATACAAACATTATTATGAAAGAAATCTCATTACTGAACAAACAACGACGAGTATCGTAACTCTTAACAAATAATATTACATTTGTTTGAAGTATCGCTGGCTAGTGGATACGGAGAGCAGTGGAGGGCTATTGAACGTTACAGAGACTTGGAACATGATATCTGGGATAAATGCGTCTCCCTAGTTTCCCTGTATGTTTTGCTACATATATCAAGGCGCAGGGGACTTTCATCAGGGTCAGTCATAGTCAGGCATGAATATAAATAACCAAGACATGCCACGCTGGGCCACACAGCGCCATCTAGCCCCAAACTAAGCCGAAGCTTGTACTATGGGTACTAGACAACTGATAAACTTACTTAGATAATTTTTTTCTTGTAAATAAATATATTTGACAGGCCCGGTGGCTCATTTGGTAGTGACCTCTGCCCTCTGAGCCAAGGGTCGTGGGTTCGATTCCCGCACAGTGCAAACATTAGTGTTCATGAACATGTCTGTTTGTATTGGTCTGGGTGTTTTCTATGTATAATATGTATTTATTTACAAAAAAAAATGTATCTATTGTAACGGAACCAACCCCACCCTATCACAAATTTTTTTTTTTGATATCAATAAAATTCCATGGTTGGAAATAATGTACTGAAAAATGGAATATTGTCGCACCGCCATCTATGTGAAACACCAGGAACGTGTAACGTTAGGGACTTTATCGACCCAACTTGGCTGCTTAAGCCCTCGACTTACGTAACGTTAGTTCACGTGCTAGACGACAGTTGGCGTGATTAGAAAATTTAATCTTAACCTTTCCTATATTTTGTGAATATCAATTTAAATATACTATATTATACATTTAAAATTTAATAAATGATTTATTCAGGAATCAATGTATGAATCGAAACGAAAAAAAAAAAATCAATATAAATTAATAGAATTGGTGCTAGAAGCAGTCACTTGCGATTCTTTTAACTAATAGTGAATCAGAAATGAGTAAGATGGCGCTCTTTGATAGAGTAATTAATACAACTGAGGTCTGTTTATAATACGTAATTTTGGTTACGCCCACGTGTGGGAACATCGAATGTAAGAGTGGGGATATAGGGAAGACTATATAAGGGGAAGTTCAGGAATATTCAGAAACGGAGCGAGGCGCGATTTTAATTGATCGGAATGAGGCGCGATTTTCTTTAATAAGGGGGGGAGCAAGGCGCTAATTAACTTAGGGTTTGATTCAGAACAGTTTAAATTATTATTTTGCATTGAATTTTTACTAAATTGTAGAGTCAGTGAAGTGTGATCAAGGAATTAGGCCTGAAACTACCGTTTCAGGTCCCAAGTAAGCCAATTAGGGCCACAGACTATTTGTTTAGTTTGTGATTAGGACTGCTAGGAAATAGGGCTTATAAGTTTTTTGATATTTTGTAGCAATATGTATTATATATATTTTATTGTATATATTTACACACACCACACACCACATTTCATGTTTAATTAGGGATTTATTAGGTACACTTTACATAAAGGGTAATTACTCTAGATTTTAATATTTTGCTAGTAATTATTCATAATGACCATATGGAGTCATTTCAGTCCAGGTAGGTGATTAAATTTGCTGCGTTTTATTATAGGGCTCCCATCTTGGAAAACTCGTGTGGAACTGCCTGGCTCACTATCTCCGTAAAAAGAGGTAGATGCCGTTTAGGGGGAATTTCTTATAAATACCTGCTTAAACACTTTTGGTCAGCCATTCTAGTGTGTAGTACGGTTGAATATTTTAATCTCAGAGATTTTATTATTTAACTATGTATTACCGACTAAATGGTAAAACAGGCTCCGACCTCTCCTTCGGGACTTGGTTAGAGCAATCTTACGAGTGGTCCTAGCTCATATCATGTATTTTGGGCACAAACATAATACATGGTATTGGTGAAATTGTCCTCTTGTGTTTATTAAATTATTATGATCCTCGCTGGATTGATTTATTTAAATTAACTTTTAACCAAATTAAAGTCTAGAATACAAGGTTTTAAGGTATAAATAAACGTATAAAAGGTGTTGTTTCATTTCACACTGCACAAAAATCTTAAATTATTTTTACACATAGTTGCCTAAATTGATTGCACCGTAAACAAAAACAAAGTTACTTAACTCTAAACGATTTTATTATGAAATAAACTATATTATGATCTTTAATTAAGGACAAGACATAAGTCTTCTCCTAAACATATTTATAATAACTCTAAACGATTCTATTATGAAATTAATTATATTATGATCTTTAACTAAAGACAAGACGTGAGTTTTCTCCTAAACATAATTTTAACTACACTTTAGTTGCCTTGTTTGACAGCAATGGTAACATCTTTTACTACAAGCTTACCTGTTCCTATCTTGGACTGGTCTATAAATGAACTTTTTTAGGGACTAGACGAAGGTCTTTCCTACCTACAACCTACCTACCTCCTGAGTTTACCTAGCTTAATTGCTCTGGTATTAAATAAATCATACAAACTATTGCAGCTATTATCCAATACTGCAAGCTACATCCAATTTGACAGTTCATGTTTTGTGAATTATGTCATGGTGGCGTATATACGGCCTACCTATCATTACAAATTATGGCGGTGCCCCTGCTTATGCAACCACCATTATGCCATTAGGGACCAATTTTATCATACTAGTATTCTTGGTGTAGTGTCTCAGTGCTGAGCTGCTCCGTTGAACACCTTCATACACTAACGTATGTCGTTGGGAGGACCAGTGATGACCCTGCCTGTTTCATTGCATCGGTTACTAACTTATGTATGAACCTTATTCGCTAAATTTTACCATGTGTCAGCTCTTTACCGCTACCCTGGTACCACAACACAACAAGGGTATTCCGTGTCTGCAAGACCGTGATATACTTCATACAACATGTTGTTAGATTGGATGTTATTCTATCTAACTTATACAACTTATTTGGATTTGGTGCTGGGTAAACTCCATCCCAATATATCCTACCTACATTAGCCGTTGAGGCTCAATCACAATCCTTTTCCTATTCGGGAAGAAACGTTAAATATGGTTGTGTTTCACCGCTTTTAGGCGTGCTTGGGGCCTTAAAGCATCCCTAATACCTACACTATTATACTTTAAACCTTATCCTAAAGGTAGGAACGATTTCGTCTATATAAAAATCTTATTTATTTAAAGGTTACTGTTCAAGAGGGAACAATAGGCAGACTTAAAGTCGTATGGCAATCTCTAATTATTAGAATCTTCTTAAAAATTTGTAGTTTATATAAACTTTTAATAAGACTTTGATTTACTGTTGTTTCCGGTGAAATTATATTTAGGATTCTGTAAGCAACAAGTATTAAATATATTTTTTTTATATGAAGCCGCCGTCGGTGTTGTTGAGAGAGTGATCTATTTCAAGTATTCAATTATAATCGTTTCGTATTCTACATTAGACCAAGATTACTTAGGTACTAACATCACAGGCTTCGCACATACGTATAATCTAATCTCAGCTACCTTCAATAACATTATGATATACTACATAATAATTATATAACCACCACGTATAGAGTCCTACCCATCATACTAGACGATCACAAATATATTTATCTGGCCAAAATACAGTTTCTCTACTTATTTCATTACAGCTAATAGATATCATGTATTGAAAATATTAATGTAGAGAAGTAACGAGATTAATTAAGGTTTATAGTAGTGTTCCCTTATAATATACTCATACATATAATAAGGGGGGGGTTCGTTACAAATGGTGCCGTGACCAGTATTATGAGGTGTTTACAAAGACTGAGTGATGGTATAAGCGTCTGGGGGCGTGAAGATAGTTTATAGAAATTTTTGATTTTCAGTTTTTAATGTCATTAAATATTAAATACAATTTTTTTATTTAAAGTTTGATAGGGTAGAATTAACAAAGATTGAAAGCAATGGGGGCGAGAAGTTGTTTCTAGTTATTTTATTATTACATATTGCATAATTAAACTAAACATTTAGTTCATATCTTATTTAAAGTATTATCGTAATTTATTATGATTCATAATTAAACATTTAGCTCCAACTTAGATTTTTCGATTTTGTGTTTTGTTATTACTGTTTTTTATTTTATTGTGTGTTGTATTTTTTTTTCTGTGTGCCATTTCAGTATTCTCTCACTGCGGCCAAGACACCTTTCGCCTAACCACGGTCACATGAGCCTGTGTGATCGGCAGTGAGAAAATCCCAAATCCAGTGCACATTGCACCACGTGCACTTCCTTACCTTCCTTTCCCAAAATTCCTTCTGATATCTTAGGTCTCATGGTATCAGATATTCCCTCTTTATCTATTTATGTATATATTTCAGAGTAGGTATGGTTAGGGCTAGGGCGATAGGAAGATAGGATAGCTAGGTTATTTAGATTATTGTGGTAGAGGTACTGGTATTTTTTTTGGTTACTAAATCATAATTTATAGGTTAGCGTAGACAGAAGTTAGGTTACCTAGGTTCCATCTAGTAAGTCTAGAATAAACTTTTTATGTAGGAAGCGTGTAAGAAATACAATAGGTAGGATTGGTTTTAACTTTTAATCTTTTACGCGGTCTTTGCGGTAGATACTTTATAAGGTATTTATAAGGTGTTGTATTTCTTTGTGTCATAGAAATTCATATTCTAATAGCGGCCCGGTAAACAACACTCTTTATCAGAGGTTGTTTTAAATATTTGACTCCTGAGAATGAACAATCGAAATAACACTTGGTCACGATTATTAAATTTTATGGCCAGAGAACGTGATCTCGGGTACGTTTTCATAGAGTAGTATTAAGAGGTTCAATTTCTAATGATTGTTATGTTTAAAAATCTGTAACGTCAAGAGTTCCTTTGTTATGAATTGTGAGCAACTCAATGATTACTTATTGTTAAAACGCAACGTGAGTGTTTTAGCTTTTGAATGTCGCGTTTAATGACATAAGCTATGGGAATGTTATGGTTAAAAGTATTTTGCTGCGTCAATATACGGTAATTTAGAGCGGGTTCCCTTTTACCAATAAAGCTTCAATAACAAACATCATATAACCAATATCGTAAACTGTCCACTGCTGGAATAGGCCTATCTCAAAGAAATTTATTATATAATAATAGCATCATATCTTATCATCATCAGCACCGCGTCGTCCACTGCAGGACATAGGCCCTCTCCTAATAAATTTATTAAATAATTTATCATAGGACAAAATAATTCGTTATTTTATTGAACAAACTACATACTTATCTTTTATAACATTGTTAATAATAAATACTAGAAATACTACGAGTATGATGATATATTTTTTTCAAATAAATTACAGATAAATACTTATTAAACAACGTAAGTTATACGTGGTTGAGACATCATTTGCACAGTAATTAATACGATTATTAACTTATTTTCAAACAATATATTTTAGTTTTGTTTTTTACCACAATTTATGAAAGATAAAAGATTGATTAAATTTTAGATTAGGTACTAATATTGATTTATGAGGTGATAAAAATAACTTAAGAAATTTTCATTTTTAAATTAATTGTACTTTGCAAGGCTATTTAATCTTTACTAGCACCACCCAGCTCGCTTGGTGATTATTTTAATGTTCTTTTCTTTTTGGGACCTTATACCCTTATATGGATAGATATACATAGATAGATGGATTGCTCACGCGAAACAACGATAATTTATTTTACTAATAATTGGCATTAGAAAACTTGTAGTTGATGTGGGGGTTTACAAGTGGTTGGTTGGGGTATGGGCTGGTTAGGGGCTGGGCGCATGTTATGCATAACGTTAATATATTTATAAATTTTACAATTACGTCGTATGTGTAGTCTGGAATTTAGTGGGGGCGATAGTCCGTATTCTGTACCTACATAAAGTATGATAGGCTGTAATCGGTTTAATAACTAGTCAAATAAGAAATAATAAGTCAACAACTTACAAGTATGTTGGAATTTACTGTTATTTAATCAATATTTAATTAAATGTGTCAATGTTTTCAGTAATAATCTTAATACCAAAGTAAACATAAAAATCACTAAATAACGCAACATCAACTCTGGAAATTAATAAATTAATTGAATTTTGCATTCTAATATAAATCACTTTGTTTTATACTATGAACTATTCTAAGGACTATAGGGGGGGCGCGGACGACGGACTGTCCGTGACGCGCTTTTTATTCTGTAATGCAATTAAAACGCGGTGACGCACGCGGCGCGCGGGGTCTGTCGCGGATGTTTCACAGGCTCAACGTACATCTTCGATCTTTTTGTCGGCAAAGCTGTAGGGAGTTAGGGACCTAGATGCTCTTTTGAATGTTATCGGACGCGGACTCTGTCGCGCAGGGGGTCTGTCGTCTGCGCTGCTCCTTAAGCTGAAAATTTACTAATTCATTGATCTGGGTTGTTGATTTATAGTGTTGCATGATGGGACATAAAACGATTTGTCAGGTCGAGTTCGGTTCCCGGTATTGTCAAGTCTGTCAGGCCAAATCCAATACTTAGAAACTAATTTAGTGATTAAAACGTTTCAAATGGTAAAATGTATGTAGTAAAATAAACCATAAAAAAATCATTTAATATTGAAGATTACATACCGATGGTTCCTTTATTTGTAAATTATTACTACGGTAACCTTCGCAATAATTTAGGGGGCGACTGTAACGGAACCAACCCCACCCTATCACAAATTTTTTTTTTTGATATCAATAAAATTCCATGGTTGGAAATAATGTACTGAAAAATGGAATATTGTCGCACCGCCATCTATGTGAAACACCAGGAACGTGTAACGTTAGGGACTTTATCGACCCAACTTGGCTGCTTAAGCCCTCGACTTACGTAACGTTAGTTCACGTGCTAGACGACAGTTGGCGTGATTAGAAAATTTAATCTTAACCTTTCCTATATTTTGTGAATATCAATTTAAATATACTATATTATACATTTAAAATTTAATAAATGATTTATTCAGGAATCAATGTATGAATCGAAACGAAAAAAAAAAAATCAATATAAATTAATAGAATTGGTGCTAGAAGCAGTCACTTGCGATTCTTTTAACTAATAGTGAATCAGAAATGAGTAAGATGGCGCTCTTTGATAGAGTAATTAATACAACTGAGGTCTGTTTATAATACGTAATTTTGGTTACGCCCACGTGTGGGAACATCGAATGTAAGAGTGGGGATATAGGGAAGACTATATAAGGGGAAGTTCAGGAATATTCAGAAACGGAGCGAGGCGCGATTTTAATTGATCGGAATGAGGCGCGATTTTCTTTAATAAGGGGGGGAGCAAGGCGCTAATTAACTTAGGGTTTGATTCAGAACAGTTTAAATTATTATTTTGCATTGAATTTTTACTAAATTGTAGAGTCAGTGAAGTGTGATCAAGGAATTAGGCCTGAAACTACCGTTTCAGGTCCCAAGTAAGCCAATTAGGGCCACAGACTATTTGTTTAGTTTGTGATTAGGACTGCTAGGAAATAGGGCTTATAAGTTTTTTGATATTTTGTAGCAATATGTATTATATATATTTTATTGTATATATTTACACACACCACACACCACATTTCATGTTTAATTAGGGATTTATTAGGTACACTTTACATAAAGGGTAATTACTCTAGATTTTAATATTTTGCTAGTAATTATTCATAATGACCATATGGAGTCATTTCAGTCCAGGTAGGTGATTAAATTTGCTGCGTTTTATTATAGGGCTCCCATCTTGGAAAACTCGTGTGGAACTGCCTGGCTCACTATCTCCGTAAAAAGAGGTAGATGCCGTTTAGGGGGAATTTCTTATAAATACCTGCTTAAACACTTTTGGTCAGCCATTCTAGTGTGTAGTACGGTTGAATATTTTAATCTCAGAGATTTTATTATTTAACTATGTATTACCGACTAAATGGTAAAACAGGCTCCGACCTCTCCTTCGGGACTTGGTTAGAGCAATCTTACGAGTGGTCCTAGCTCATATCATGTATTTTGGGCACAAACATAATACATGGTATTGGTGAAATTGTCCTCTTGTGTTTATTAAATTATTATGATCCTCGCTGGATTGATTTATTTAAATTAACTTTTAACCAAATTAAAGTCTAGAATACAAGGTTTTAAGGTATAAATAAACGTATAAAAGGTGTTGTTTCATTTCACACTGCACAAAAATCTTAAATTATTTTTACACATAGTTGCCTAAATTGATTGCACCGTAAACAAAAACAAAGTTACTTAACTCTAAACGATTTTATTATGAAATAAACTATATTATGATCTTTAATTAAGGACAAGACATAAGTCTTCTCCTAAACATATTTATAATAACTCTAAACGATTCTATTATGAAATTAATTATATTATGATCTTTAACTAAAGACAAGACGTGAGTTTTCTCCTAAACATAATTTTAACTACACTTTAGTTGCCTTGTTTGACAGCAATGGTAACATCTTTTACTACAAGCTTACCTGTTCCTATCTTGGACTGGTCTATAAATGAACTTTTTTAGGGACTAGACGAAGGTCTTTCCTACCTACAACCTACCTACCTCCTGAGTTTACCTAGCTTAATTGCTCTGGTATTAAATAAATCATACAAACTATTGCAGCTATTATCCAATACTGCAAGCTACATCCAATTTGACAGTTCATGTTTTGTGAATTATGTCATGGTGGCGTATATACGGCCTACCTATCATTACAAATTATGGCGGTGCCCCTGCTTATGCAACCACCATTATGCCATTAGGGACCAATTTTATCATACTAGTATTCTTGGTGTAGTGTCTCAGTGCTGAGCTGCTCCGTTGAACACCTTCATACACTAACGTATGTCGTTGGGAGGACCAGTGATGACCCTGCCTGTTTCATTGCATCGGTTACTAACTTATGTATGAACCTTATTCGCTAAATTTTACCATGTGTCAGCTCTTTACCGCTACCCTGGTACCACAACACAACAAGGGTATTCCGTGTCTGCAAGACCGTGATATACTTCATACAACATGTTGTTAGATTGGATGTTATTCTATCTAACTTATACAACTTATTTGGATTTGGTGCTGGGTAAACTCCATCCCAATATATCCTACCTACATTAGCCGTTGAGGCTCAATCACAATCCTTTTCCTATTCGGGAAGAAACGTTAAATATGGTTGTGTTTCACCGCTTTTAGGCGTGCTTGGGGCCTTAAAGCATCCCTAATACCTACACTATTATACTTTAAACCTTATCCTAAAGGTAGGAACGATTTCGTCTATATAAAAATCTTATTTATTTAAAGGTTACTGTTCAAGAGGGAACAATAGGCAGACTTAAAGTCGTATGGCAATCTCTAATTATTAGAATCTTCTTAAAAATTTGTAGTTTATATAAACTTTTAATAAGACTTTGATTTACTGTTGTTTCCGGTGAAATTATATTTAGGATTCTGTAAGCAACAAGTATTAAATATATTTTTTTTATATACAAATAACACTCACTTCTTAAATTATTCCTATTCAAGTATTCAATTATAATCGTTTCGTATTCTACTTTAGACCTAGATTACTTAGGTACTAACTTCACAAGGCTTTCGACATACGTTTAATCTGAACTCAGCTACCTTCATAAATAATTTGAATTACTACATAATAAATTAATACACAACGTAATAGAGTCCTACCATCATACTAGACGATCACAAAAATATTTATCTGGCCAAAATAACAGTTTCTCTACTTATTTCATTACAGCTAAATAGCTATACATGTATTGAAAATATTAATGTAGAGAAGTAACGAGAATTAATTAAGGGTTTATAGTAGTGTTCCCTTATAATATACTCATACATATAATAAAGGGGGGGTTCGTTACACTATGTAAGTTTATCAGTTGTCTAGTACCCATAGTACAAGCTTCGGCTTAGTTTGGGGCTAGGTGGCGCTGTGTGGCCCAGTGTGGCATGTCTTGGGTTATTTATTTATTATTTATTTATATTATACATAGAAAACACCCAGACCAATACAAACAGACATGTTCATGCACACAAATGTTTGTAATGTGTGGGGATCGAACCCACGACTCTTGGCTCAGAAGGCAGTGGTCATTACCAAATAAACCACCGAGCCAGTCTAAAGAAAATGCAGACGATCTGATGGTCCCAGTCACACTTTAGGAAATGAACTCTTAAATTGTATCGAGTCCGAGTGTTCTGGGAGACGCTTCTGTCGCCATCTCATACTCTGGCGTGTCACCTGCCTGCCCAGCGTGGCGATTATGGGTAGAGCCTGCACATATTTCACCGAAACGGCGAACAGTTGGAGAGGCCTATAATAATATTATTGCTCGTTCAGCAAATCTTTTCGTGTAAATATAATATATTACTTCTGACCACGTACGACACCTGAGAAGGTGCGCAACTCCCGAGGTCACGGTCAAAATTAGTTTGCTGGCGCGCGGCCAGAATTTGATCGAGAAAATATTTCATTACTAAGTTACGTCCCTGTCGTTTCATTAGCTGTCCCCTATATCCCGCACATCCCTACAGGTGTTTCATTACAGCGAGCGTTCGCGTATATCCTTTGGCGCTGAACTTCCCTCGGGTTTATCTTTATGGCCAGTAGCTCGCTTCAAATTGTATACGAACCAGTTTAAGATTTTCAATTTTCTTGAAGATTGAAGGTGTTATAGCTGAGATAGTTTCAGATACTTTTCTTCAAGTTGAAAACTATTTGTATCTACCGCTTTAGATATAATACAAAATTACTTGATTAGATCCTAGTGGATAAATCCATTTGTGAAAGTATTTATTTGAAACTAGCTGATCCAGCGTCCTTAATATCGCCATGTATTTTTACTAAATTGATTTGTATTTTTAAAATTACACAAAGGTTGTCTTATAAATTACGAATATTAGTGAGTAGGGTAGGGTGAGTAGGGTTTCCGGAGCTCGTGGGGGGTTAGGGTTGGGCCGGCATGGCGGTGGCAACTGACAAGTAACTGACCAGTTACTTGCCCGTTGTCACAGCGACTTGGGCTTCTCTTTCGCTTTCCATCAGGCGTAGGGAAGCCATTATGTCGAGCCACCATAAAAAAAAAAGAATACATGAAAGCATCCAAACTGATGCAGTCGTTCGAAAGTTAAGGTCATAAATAAGTACATTTCGTAGATCCATTCTTATAAACATTCCCATACTAAAATAGACAATACTATGTTTATCTTTTCGCATATTTCTATAAAATTTAAATCGCTATTCGATTGTTTATAAATTGTGGGTCACAGAGTGTAGGGTTGGGTAGGAATTGGACTAACACCTTTTTGTTTCATAACTACCTACCTTTATTTTAGCATTATTACCCCGCGTATAGTTGTTTAGGAATACCACGTAAACTACGTTTAATTAAATAACCTGCTCCTTATAATATTATGAATGAATATATACTAATTTGTATAATAAATGACCAGCAAGCAACTTTGATATTTCACTCGTCTAACGATTACAAGTATAATTTCATAATAGCACAAATTTGCTGTTCACCTAAATATAATTAATCATAAATTAAAAATGATTAGTTTTTCTTTTTACATACTAGTTATAAAACATACAATTTTGATATGTAGGAACCTAACAGGGAGCTAGATGAACTAGATGTCACTACAAGAGCTCCCGGTAGCGCTAACCAAACAAACAAACCAATATCCCGTCACTTATCACCTGACCCACTTTTACAGATTGCATTTTTTTTTCATTTTTAGAATATGATAACTGCGGTATATGCACGTATATTTGTCGCTCTGACGGTGAACTAAAATATCATGAGGAAATCTACAAATTAATGTGAAGTATTTCAAGGTAATGGGAAGTCGACTCTCAATACAGTATTTGACCATATTTGATTTCGCATACTATTTCATGTTTACAAGAAATAATCAATAAAATATGACATACATATATTGCAGAAATCGTAGCTATAATTAGTTGCAAAATGAGACTGTAAATGGATGGTTGGTTGACATTAACGGATAGTCCATTTTGAAAATGCAAAACGAATTAAAAAATGTTTCATTCTTTTATTGTGGCTCGACTTAATGGATTCCCTACGCCTGATGGAAAGCGAAAGAGAAGCCCAAGTCGCTGTGACAACGGACAAGTAACTAGTCAGTTACCTGTCAGTTGCCACCGCCATGCCGGCCCAACCCTAACCCCCCACGAGCTCCGGAAACTCACCGGCAGAAACACGACCCAGAGGTCATTTGGCTGCGGTATTCTATAGGGTGGAGGTCCTTCCCCGGACGGGCGGCTCAATTCGAGCAAAAATTCGCTATGCCCTACCTCTCGTAGTGACCTCTTCTTTTCGAACCAATGGTCGTGGGTTCGATCTCCGCACAGTATATAATACATCTGTGCTAATGAACATAATATATTGTCTGTTTATATTGGTCTGGGTGTTTTCTATGTATAGGATGTATTTATTTACTAAAAAATGTAGGTAGTATCTATTACCAGTTGTCTAGTTAGTAGCCATAGCACAAGCGTAGGCTTATTTTCAGCAGACACAGCAACTAACTAGATGTATGACTTCGTTAACCTATTTAAATGTTAATAATGAACAAGCATTCGCACAGCGGCTCAAAGCGTCTCCCGGACCGTGGAATGCAACATGCAACTGGGCTGCGGGGCTCAAAGCGTTAAAGGCTATTATGCGCGGCTGTGCGACGTTAACTGAATTTGCGGACGGACTATGTTCAAAATAGTTTAAAAGCAATTTAAATTAATGGCACAAGATTGGTTGGTGCATTCACTTATCTCTGTCTATGTTTAACTGTTCTTTGACTGAATTTACTAAGGCTACATTATTTGTGCTTTCTTATAATAAATGTTATTAAATATACAATTATATTTCGGTTTCTCGGGCTGGCTGTAGTAATAAGCCACTCCTTCGATAGCACAGTAGGAATGGAAAACGTCTTGGTACCGGAACAAGTGCCATCAACCTGCGGCGTTGTTGTGTAGTAACGTCACATACCTTGTAAATGTTGCCTATTAATATTTGCGACTCGATTTGAATGTGAACTGCGGTGCCAAATGATGCCAGATATTGTAATGTATATGTTGCGAGTGGAATGTTGAACATTACACACTATCTTTGCCATTTTATTGGTGTGATATTTTGTGTTTTTTTTTTATTTTTTAAAATGGCAAACGATCGAACGGCCCGTCTGATTTTAAACGTTAACTGCATGAAACTATGTTGTTTACTAAAAGCTGCAATTTGTGTTCATTATCATCATCAAAATTTCGAATGTAAGGATGCGCAAGACGTCAGCATCAGCGTGAAGATGTCCACTATTGTCCACTGCTGGACTTAAGCCTCCCCCAATGAGTTGACTGGCTCGGTGGCTCAATTGTTATCGACTCCTGCCTTCTGAACGAAGGGTCGTGGGGTCGATCCCCACCCGGGACAAGCATTCGTGTGAAGCATTTGTGTTTGTTCAGAGTCTGGCTATTTATTTATATTTGTATTCGTGGTACCTTAATTATTCTTATTTCCATAGCACAAGTGCTTTTTTAAGCTACTTACTTTGAGATCGGAACAATGTATGTGATGTTGTCTGATATTTATATTTCATCATCACCATCATCATCAGCCTATTGCACTCCACTGCTGGACAAAGGCCTCTCCAGTTGTTTGCCACTTAGGGCAAACATCTGGAGAATATACCCATAATCGCCCGCCACGCTGGGCGGGTTAGCGACCGCAGATCGCAGATTTATATGTATTTATCAAATGACAATTTTCATTTAGGGGGTTTCGTCTTATAAACCATGCTTGTTAGGTGGGTTGGTGACCGCAGTAGGTTTCTTGATCCGTTAGTCATCTTCTGCTACACCCACTGGATAAGATGGGTTAGTCCTATCCTGAATCCTGAAACCACACGGGCAAAATGTGTGTTTGTGTGTTTTTAAGAGAGGTAGGGCATAGCGAATCTTCGCTCGTATTGAGCTGCCCGTTCGGGGAAGGACCTCCACCCTATAGAATACCGCAGCCAAATGACCTCCGGGTCGTGTTTCTGCTGGTGAGTAGGGTCTCCGGAGCTCGTGGGGGGTAGGGTTGGGCCGGCATGGCAATGGCAACTGACAGGTCACTAACCTGTTACTTGCCAGTTGTCACAGCGACTTGGGCTTCTCTTTCGCTTTCCGTTAGGCGTAGGGAAGCCACTATGTCGAGCTACTATAAAAAAAACGTAACGTGTTCATTTAAATACTCGTCATAAACATTCATCCATTCAGACCGATCGACGGATCTCACAGATCCATCGTGCCGAGTGTGAGCCTTAACGAAGCATTGTCCCGTGCGGAGAGCCGGATGCGCGTCGGAATTCAAAAACGGGTCAAGTTGGTGGAATGTTCCGGTGAAAAGCGGGTTCCATCACTTTTTGTCAGCTCACGGGCAGGGAACGGTGTACAGGGCATGTACGGTGCGTTTCACTTACATTTTTGTAATACGACTTAGTTGCAGCGCAGACGGCACACTTTTTGTGCGATAGAGTCTGCGTCTGAGACATTTAAAAAGAGCCTCTAGGTCTGCCGACAGAATATTCGAAGATGTGCGTCGTGTGCGTTGAGTCTGTGAAATATCCGCGACAGACTTTTGCGCGTCGTTGCATATACTTAATTGCAAAAAAGTGCGTCACGGATAGTCTGTCGCCGAGCTGCCCCTTATAATACGCCCGCTCTAAAAATTACCCATTATAGGTACATATTACATATTCGTAGACAGACATGGACTTTTTTATTCTGTCGTGTCCAACCCTAACAAACCATTCAAACGTTCCGTTTTATGTTTTTTTAGGTCATTCGTAGTGCAAACTACTACACAATGACTATAATACTCGTATTATGCTTATTTCAATTAATTTAACTTACATATAAAACACCAAATTTTTTTTCAAGAACACGTCGTATGTATATGTTCAGGTAACTACTATACCCATTATTATAACTATGAACAAAAGATAACATTAACAGGCAACGTGTTCAATATTTCACTGCCCCACAAGCCGCGCTCATGAGCGTACAGCAAGTAATCTCATTATGTTCGAGCGCTTTTGTTGTTCGTTAACCATTTACCGTTAGTAGTATTTAGTTTTCAATAGGGAGCGATAATAAATGGACGGGAATTAATTGGCAATTAATTATTTGCCTTCAAATGGTACCTATACTAGTAATATATTTTCGTCGCAACACAAAGAGTTTTGCTGCTGATTTGTCGTCACTGCGTTTCCTGATACTAATTAACACCATATCATCATCATCCTCTCGCAGTCCACTGCTGGACATAGGCCTCTCCCATTAATAGCCACTTTGCTGGACCCTGGACTCAAGTCAAATCAAAGCGCAAATCATCGCATCAACTGCCCTGATGGCGTTCTTATACTACGTTGGCCAAGGCGCGGTAACCACTCTAGAACTCGTTCACTCCAACAGTTATGGGCTCTGCGGCTGATGTGGCCAATTCACTATGACCGGCCACACACGTTGAAGTGGCAATTCACACCCCTGTGCACGATAAGCCGTTAACACTGCACATCTCTCGCTGATCATATCGAACTATTTTTCCATCGGACTATAATTGCATGAATTGATCCCGTCGGCTCCTTTCCATCATAGGAATACAAGACGTAGGCTGGCTTACCATCCTTACGTAGTTGACAAACCTCCCATCCGTACAAAAAGATTTGCAAATTCCTTCCTGCCGCGAACGGCTAAAATATGGAATTCCCTGTCAGCTGACGTCTTTGCCGAGTATTACAACTTGGAGGTTTTTAAGGCTAGAGCGAATAGGCTTTATCTGAGCAAGTTTATCGTCCTAGACCGCATGATCACTTAACATCAGGTCGTGTGATTGTGGGCAATTGCTTTCTTAGAACTAAATAAAAAAAAGCGTGAAGGAAATGAGAGTGCACCTATGTTTAAGCACAAACTTATGCACTCAAATATCTCCTGCCATTAAAAATTAAGGTTTCATAAAACCACTGAATATGATTTTTTTTTCTAGTAGCTCAACATAGTAGCTTCCCGACGCCTGATGGAAAGCGAAAGAGAAGCCCAAGTCGCTGTGACAACTGGCAAGTAACTTACTGTCAGTTGCCACTGCCATGCCGGCCCAACCCTAACCCTCCACGAGCTCCGGAAACCCTACTCACCAGCAGAAACACGACCCGGAGGTCATTTGGCTGCGGTATTCTATAGGATAAGATTCATAAGTCTATACATACCTACTAAAACAATATTTTTAAATTCATCCGCGGAAGACCAGCGTCGCGGCGTCCCTGACACGCCTCGGCACATGCTGAGCGAGATGCCTTTTTAGTATCAGCGCAATTGATTGTTTCTTGTCACTTTATTATGTAACAAAACGTGTGATGCTAAATAAATAACTATTATATTCTATTCTATTAAAATACTCGATAGGTCTATTTATAAAGCATACTTTGCTATTTCCATGAAATCTTACAAATCATTGGCTACTTTGGCAATATGTCTCCGAATCGTTGCGATTTGACGTCTCGTCGAGACGGGGAGAGCATTGTGTGCCCGTCGTCTATACATCTCGAGGACGTTTTAGAAAGTCGGCGAAATCCTCCCGAGAATCCCTTTGGCGAGCTCCAAATGAAATTCTAAAGACGAAAAAGGTGCCTATAAATAGAGGTGGGAATGACTTGATTGTCCCATTGAGCCACGCTCTGGCTTCGTAATCTCCGCTTCAGACGTGTGTCTGTACTCGTATATAGGCGATGAGTGCCGGAACAAAAGTAAATCAACATCGACTTAAAATACTTACGGTAAAGACTTACCATTATATGTTTGAAGTACCTACTCGTATCTTGTACTTGTCGATTGAACTCGAGATCTTGCGAGCACAACTTCGCGTCACGTCTTGCGCAATGATCAAATTACATCATAATAACATCCTACTAATACCTATTAGAAAGTTACATTCCTGTCTGAGTAACATAGCCATATTTTTTGCTAGAAAACATTAAGGATCCTAAAACACCAAAAATGTAAACAGAAATACCTCAAGCGTCTATTTATTTACACAATCCAATTACAAACACTCATTCAACCAAAGAGAAAAAAAAGTTATAATCGGCGGGAACGGGAACTCTATGAGAGCTGTCAGTGTCACCGTTACGTCAAACTTGAACTGTCAACGATAGTGCGGTGACTCCTGAACGTGGCGAATAGTGTTGTGCGTAGTGGTTGATTATTCTCCTCTAACACCTAGTGAGGAGTCATATATGAAATCAAACATAGTCAATGACTCTATTGTATATATTTCTCAAGTGACACAAATGCCAACACTTAACCGGAACCGTGACACTTACCAAGTAACTGTAGCAAGCCGGCCCGGGAGCCGCATAAGCAGCTTAGCCGACCCGCGACGAAGGGATTGTGGCTTCCTCTCACTCCACACGCGGGTACTACTTAACGACGCACGCATTTGGGAGCTACTTCGTTGTTGTAGTTACTGGAACGTCTTGCAACACAATAGGGATTGGAACATTGATATTTATAGGACTTCTGACCGAGTTTCGGTCACTGAACTGGTTCAGACTGGAAAGAGATAAGGCACAGGGGCCACATCATCATCAGTTTATTGCAGTCTACTGCTAGACCTCTCCAGTCGGTCGCCGCTTTGGGTAAACATCTGAAGACCTTACCCGTAATCGCCGCGCTGGGCAGGTGGCTCCTCGCTCCGGTGACGCTGCTGCCCGTCATCGGCCTGTGGTATTTAGCTGTGCCATCAATTGTGTATACCGCCACCTGTCGATTGCCAGAGCCTCGTTTGTCTTTCGGCAGGATGCACTAGGGGCAATTGGGGGTGGCTTAGAGCAAAAATATGATAGGTCGCTCCCTTATATCCCGGTCGCTTCCTTACATCTCCATCACCCACCGTTGGATAAAAATAAATTGGCCAATTAATGAATTCGTTACCGCACCCGAACACGTGACATTTAACCGGGGCGCAATTGCGATTGATTATAATTTTAACGACTTAGTTCAAATCACGGATCGATCGCGACCGGGTGCGCTCACAACATTTTAACAGTAGTTTAGTTTAACATTTTAGTACATTTAAATACAACATAACCACCGCCTTCATTCCAAATACTGACGAACCCTTGCCCTTCAATTACCTTCTGCTTCAGGCACCAGACTCTCACAGTAACAGTTCTGCAACCATAGAACTATGTCTTAAGGCATGGCAGTCCTAGTTCTTAATATAAGCTTCTCTATAACGCGTTAACCAGCATTTTAGTGGGTATTGCCTGCCCCACCATCATATTGAGGCTGGCCCTATGTGGTACACCGAGCTGATGCTGACATGTGTGGTGTGTCGCGGCAGGATGTCGGCGGCGGACGCCGAGCGCGCGGTGCGCGTGCGCAACACAACGCGCAGCGAGCTCGTCGTGCACGCGTACGTGCTACACGAACATGGTAAGTGATTTTATGTACGCCTACGCTTCCATTACTTTTGTACGAGTTACCTTCTAGGATTACACGTAACACTCAACTGTGTCCACTATCCATGTCGCTAGGACCTTTTTTTCTAGAGGGAAATACATTAGGCACCTTGGTGCCACCTCCGGCGGGAGGCGACATGGAGTGTAGGACTCACACGTCCCGAAACGGAACTTAGCCATCCTGTGTCGCCAGTGGGCAGCAAGTTGCAGGGACTCGAGTAGCGCCGAAGCATAACACCGCATCCCTGCATATCCTGGCCAGCCGCAGATGACAATGCCTTTCTTACTGTCTTGTTGGCTTCTGTCTTTAATGACCGTTTTCATTAACAAAATATCACAAGATGAATACATGAAGGAAATGGCCCTACTTTTACATTAAGGACTATTTTAAAATGACATTTAGGTTCAACTCACATTCTGTCATTTTGTGGAGTCACATAATTATCTAGATAGACTTACCGCCCACGCACTGTCGTTAGGCGGGATAATTTTCCAAGCAAATCCTCTCTGCCAAGCTAAATAGCACGTGTAAGCAGACCATTGTTAATATGAATGAGACTCATGAGGAGGATTTTTATGTTGAACTCGGGCAACATTCATAAATATGATTTAAGTCCAAATAAATTGCTCGACATTTGTCTGTACTCGGCTAACGGATATTCGCGAAGGCGCGGTATTCAGACCTTTCATACTCAAGAGAGCCTCTTTACTTTTCCTCCACTTAAATTCTTTAATTAAACCGGTGAAAAATCACCTCCCTCCGTGACGCCATTCTAATTAATGCAGCTTTGTCTGTGGATAAAAGCGATAATACTCGTTCATTTCTAAATTAAGACCAGGTAGGTAGCTCGTGTCCCGCGGATTTTAACAAATAAACGGATGAACAGGGATGTATTTCATCCTGAACGATATTATTAGTAAAGGATCATAGATTCCACAACTGGTGGAATATTATTTGATTTGAGTAAAAAACCTGCGAGTCAATTTTCTAGATTTCATAAATGATGAATCAATATTTTTTTATTAGTAGTCAATGCCAGAATCAATGCAGAACCTACAGCTGAATGAACTGGCTAACTCTTCTATGCGCATGGACCTACGAATGAACTTGAACAAAATCAAGGTCGTTCAATGTTCATGTTCATACCAGAACCGATTGCAGTACACGGCGCCGTCCTCAAAATTTTTCAAAAAGCTTCATTTTCATCATCAGCTCTTTACAGTCTACTGCTGGGTAATTGTTCGCCACTTTTCTCGATCCTGGGCTTCCCTCATTCAGCATTTGCCAGCCATCTTGCGTAAATCGTCGCTCCATCTTAAATGTCATAAACTACCTACGTTTATTGAGAAGCGGTTTCATTTACTCCAACCGTTATCGGTTCTGCGGCTTGTATGGTCAGCCCACTGCCATTTCAGCTTGCTTATCCAGTGAGCTATGTCTGTGACTTTAGTTTTCTCTTAATTTTAGTAAATGCTATTTCTTTTTTCTTCACTAACAATGCCCTCTCGCCGCCCCTGTACCAGGAAACAGACGAGCGCTATAAAGGAACGGGACAATATCCCGCTGCGAGTATCGAATTAGCTCCGAAATAATAGGCGCCATTGTTTTTATTTGTCAAACAAAGGTCGAAGCGGAGCGTTGTCATCCCGGGCCTCACAACTGGAAATGGCTTTATAGATGAGCGCTCTTACAACGTCATAGTGAAGTTTGCTTTCAGCTTTTTGTATTTGCTCTTAATATTAGTGTGGTTTTCGGATTTGGATTAGGACCACCGCTTCTTATATCTCATCCCGTGGTAGAAGACGAGTAAAGAAATATCAAGAAACTGACAGCAGCGTTTACCTGAGTTCATATAAAACTTAATGCGGTCACCATCTCGCCTACCATGCGCGGTGAGTAAGGCAAATCCAATTGACAATTGTTATTGGGGGAGACCTAGGACGTTTACGGTCTAATGCTGATGATCGTATCAACTTTGAGTTTCTACTCACTTGACGTACAAGTTAATTTGTCATAACTTGTGTGTCTTTGAACACTCACACCAGAAGCAATTTAGAGATTTTCGTTTCCCTTGGAGTCAGAACCAACGGATACTCCGACAAAAACTTCGTATCTGCTCCACTCGTTGTCATAAATGTCGCCCGCTCAAGGCAGTATCTGGGTCAAACAATAATACATGGTCGGTGCGACATTATACATGACGGCGCGAGCAGAAGTTGTGAAACTCGTCGTAAAAAGATTTTTATGTGATCGTTAATTATACGTCTACCGCCGCATAATTTTGTTTAATGAAAGTCAGAAGACTCTTAATGCAAAATAAAGGTTGGCGGTAACATCCAAATACCTGGTTTAGAACGCAAACACGTGGCAAAGACTCTTTGTTGCGAAATGTACTTGAACAATTTGAAAGCTAGCGTTGAAATATAAAAGGACATAATTATACATTCACGAGTGGGTAACGTAGAGGATGGACAACTGGCCGCTTGGAAAAATATATCTGTTCAGAAAAAAAATAAAGTAACTGTGTTTTGGCATCACCTGTGATTGAAACTTATGTAATCTCTTGCAGCATCTAGCTGAACAGAGCGACGTAATGGACTGTCACATTAAGTCTGCGCGCTTCCGCCAACAAATTATTCACTTCCTCTGGATTCCCATTCCACATAACAACAATATACTCGCAGCGTTAAGTTTCGCTGTTCTGTTGGAACATAATAGTTTCAGTAATGGGTAACAAGACAATCGCATAAATTGAACGGCTGCCAAAAGCGTGCATTCTGACACTTACAGCGTCGAGATAAGGTTCATATTTGTATAGTCGTAGTTATTTGTGGCACTGATTTAACAAGCGCTGATGGCGCATACAAATACATTGGTCTTTTTCTGATAAAATTGCTGACGAAATCGTTGTAAGGGATCGGTGAGAGTGTTCGTTTATTTATATGCTATACTTACTGTTACTCCGGTAATTTTGTATTGAATCATAATGATTAAACTTTGTTTTGAGTCATAATGATAATTTTAGGGATCTAAGGGAGCGGCCTATCATCTTTCCGCTCCAAGCCAACCGCACCTGCCCGTGGGGTAACCTGCTGATCAAACGAGGCGCTGGCCAGCAACTGGTGGCGGTAAAACCATCACAATTGAAGCCGTAGCTAAATAGCACAGATCGATAACGGACAGTAGCGTCACCGGAGCGCCAACCCGCTTGCCCAGCGTGGCGATTATAGGTATATCCTACTCTAAGTGGCGAACAGCTGGAGAGACCTATGTCCAGCAGTGGACTGCGATAGGCTGATGATTAAATACCGATGTCAGTGGAAGCTGATCTAATTCACTGATAGCTATTTAAATACGGGTCGCTACGCTTGGCAGGCGAGTTGGTGACCGCGGTAAATTTTATGTGTACCCAGGTAAACACCACTGCCCGTTTCTTAATATTATCTTAGTCGTCTTTTACAATACCCACAGGATGAGATGGGGTGGTCCTATGCTTAATCCGGAAACCATACGGGCCATCGGACATGCTACGAGTACTGTGTGCCTAGCACGAACATTTTCAAAAAAGTATGCGTAACGTTCCCGTAAACATTTGTATGAAACTTGGTACAGCGCCCCTATCGTGCGTAAGAGGTACTACGTTTACGTAGTGACAATTATCGCCCGTTTACGGTTACGTTACGCATACTTTTTCGAAAGTGTTCGTGCTAGGCACACTGAATGCATTATGAAGATAACTAATGTGAATTCCTTGTTGCAGTTCACGCCCAAGACGTGATGCCGTTCCGCATGTACTTGCGCTTCTTCGACGTGCTCCCGCGCATCTGCCCCTGCGTCACCGCCTTCGAATGTGAGTCTTAACAACTCGTTTTGAATTATTTTTTTAATACAACGCCAGTCCACAAGGCGTAATAATCATCAAGGTAAAGCCAGGTGTTTGCCCAAAGGCAAACAACTATGTCCAACAGTGGCGAAGCCTATGTCCAACTGTGGACTGCGATAGGCTGATGATGAAGATGGCAAACAAGTATACCTCCAGCCTGATGAATGAAATGAAACCCGAGTGTGCGAGTGTAGTGTATCATTTATATGTTGCCAATTTATGGCAATGCATTATTCGTAGTTCGTAGTATTTGTCATTAAAGTGATGGATGACAACCTTTTCCTAGTCTCTGTAGGACTTGTACCCTCTTCTTTACTCTCCATCATGACGATAAGGCTTGGCTACCATCGTAATAATTCACGTCGTATAAAAAAATAGACACAAGTTTAATGTAAAAGTTGATGTTAATTATAAACAACAATTAATCCGCGGAATCAATTTCCATTGAAGAAATTATATTTAAACAACGGCCCTCAAAATGCGCGCCTATAAATTAATAAACGGCGCGCAACGCACCTGCGGTACCCTTCCGCATCGACCCTGACCTCTCTGATTTATATCTGGGGGTTAGAAAAATGCTTTGGAAGTTGTTTTCTATATCTGGTGGTAGACCAAAATCGTTTGTGCTAGAAGAGCATGCAAGTAAAGAAGTATGCTCTACGAAAAAGTAAAGAAGTTTTTTTTTATAGTAGCTCGACATAATGGCTTCCCTACACCTGATGGAAAGCGAAAGAGAAGCCCAAGTCGCTGCGACAACGGGCACGTAACTGGCCAGTTGGTCAGTGGTTACCTGTCAGTTGCCACCGCCATGCCGACCCACCCCAACACCCCACGAGCTCCGGAAACCCTACTCACCGGCAGAAACACGACGCGGAGATCATTTGACTGCGGTATTCTATAGGGTGGTGGTCCTTCCCCGGACGGGCAGCTCAATTCGAGCGAAGATTCGCTATGCTCTACCTCTCTTACAAAGTATGTATCAATGTGACCCATGCCATCCAAAAAGATACTTTGAACTGACATAATGAAGTACAATGTAGGCAATCTTATCGCCGAGAGCGCTACTGGAATTTTGGTAAAGAAACACAAAAATAGGTAGGAGAGCAACGAGTATCCCCTCAAAACTCCCCCTCAGTCAAACGAACCAAGAGCACCGTGACCTAACTTTCTGTCGTGCCCTAGCGGACGAGTGCTTGGGCGAGGGCTCGGCGAGCAGCCGCGGCAGCAGCGGCAGTAGCAGCAAGGTGCCCGAGGACATGGACACCGGCGTCGAGATCTTCTTCACCGCCGACTACGGCCTGCAAGAAGACACTCACTTCAAGGTACTGCCCTAGACCCCTAAGTGACCTAACCCAAAGTGAAAATCAGGAGGCGAACAAAAGTCACTAGTTATGCGTGTATTTGAACTGAGGATGGACGAATGGGTGGACTGACGGTGAAACGTAGTAATAGTATGATGGACACCAGGTGTTGTGCCAGTGGCAACCGTGGCTTCGCAGGAGATAAATTGGTAGACCAGTCATTCGATGGTCAAATGACGTAGCGGTTGACAGAAGAGAGCTATATTCAGCAGTGGATGTGGGCTGAAAATTAAATGATGTAGTTTATCAGTAGTAGTTTGGGATTAGATGGCGCTGTTTGGTCCATCGTGGCATATAAAACATTATTACCCCATTGGTAGGTGGAGCCCTTGGTATCGTCGATCCCGGCCGGCGCGTGCGCAGAGCTGCGCGTCACTCTCACGCCGCCCCCGCACGCTGAGCTGGCGCAGGACGCAGTGCTCCTGCTGCGGACGCTGCCCTCTAACTTTGCTGGGTAACCACATGAATAGTCTTTTCTTATTTTCTTTAGTATCCGAATAAGAAATACCTCAATTCACTCTCAAACTGGAATCGCCGAATTCCTCGATATAGAGTAACCAGCCAAGCTAAATAAAATGCGTGCAGGATGAGGGAGAAGGTCCAAGATGAGGGAGGAGGTCCAAGAAAGGATGGTGTGGCGATCTGATTCATAAACCAAAAGACAGGCTGGCTTTCTACAGAGAACTGTGGAATAGTTCAGTTCTATCAGACGCCCACTATATTGTAATACTATCTTCTTCTTAGTTTTCTAGTCCTTCTTGTGCCCAGCTGTGGGAGCCCAAATGTTCCCATGAATAGCGAAAGAGAGACCATTGCTTCACTTATCGTTGTCATTGCCATTCTGGTCTGTGAGATTTTTTTGGTCTGTAAATATATTTTTAATGTGCGGACAAAAACTTGCTACTCCTATTTCACGTGAGTAGGTGGGCGATAGCACGCCGCGCCGTGAGTTAGGCGAGCGCAGTGCGCCGGACCCGTACCTGCAGCGGAACAATAAAAAACGGGCCAAGTGCGAGTTGGACTCGCGCACGTAGGGTTCCGTAGCACTATATAGCTAAATAAAAGCTTTTCTTTATTTTTTATTAAATTGGAGTTGATTGAATGAAAAAAATTAGGCAATTTGATTTATGACGTTTAAAAACAAAACTTTTGTCTAAATCTCATTCAAACCAATTTTCGTTAGTAGTTTGCATAGTAATACACATCATATTATGTTAGAAACCTCAACATCATTTTAAAAGTTCGAAAGTTTCAGTTCAATGTATGGGGAACCTTTAAAAATTTTGAATTTTTTCTGATTTTAAAATCTTAATGCGGTATACAGAATACATCTACGCACCAAATTTCAATGATGTAGCTCTTATAGTTTCGGAATAAACTGGCTGTGACATGCGGACGGACGGACAGACAGACATGACGAATCTATAAGGGTCCCGTTTTTGCCATTTGGCTAAGGAACCTTAAAAAGAGCTTTATTTCACTCGCTCCGCTCCGCTTGTTTACGGGCTCTCTCTAAACTCGCTCGCCGAGTGGCGCCCGCGTTACATATAACTCTTAGTTATGGTCGCGGGGAATTTACGTTATATTTTGAACTGGAAAAATTGTTTCAAAGTAAGCAAGTGCTGATTGTATCTAACGTTTATGGTGAAAGTAGCAATCTTTGAGATTGCCAAGTAAATAGTCCGCTTTGTGTCATTATTAGTTTTTTTATTAATTTGTATTGTAAGTAGGATTTTGATCATCACATAATTTCAGCAAAGAGTTTCCTCAATAAGCATTGATGTGTTCGTGTGGTTTCCAGGTTTACAATAGGACCACCCCGTCTCATCTTATGAGTGTCCTAAAAGGCAATCAAGGGAATATCTGGAAACGGGCAGCAGTATTTCATCATCGTCAACAGCCTTTCGCAGTCCGCTGCTGGACTGACTGCAGCGTTTAACAAATAAAGCCTAATGCGACCACCATCCCGCTTGTTAAGCGTGGTGACTATACTATAACAAATGCCCCAAAATGACAATAATTAGCTATCAACGGTTATCGGTTCTTTGGCTGATGTGTCCAGCCCACTGCCACTTCAGGTTACTTATCCAGTGAGCTATATTGATGACCTTGGTTCCCTGTCGGGTCCTATGCGTTATGTTGTGAATGAAACTTAAGTGACGAATGTTACGGCTCCGCCACAGGCCCGGCTGGTACCGCTACGAGCAGCCGCCGCAGCTGCTGCGCCTGCGCCAGACGCAGCGCGACGGCGCCCTGCGCGCCTCCGAGCGCTGCCTGCGCGTGCGCTACTGCGCGCTGGACCTGCCGCTCGGTGACGTCATGAGGTACTCTCATCGCACTGTTTATTAATAGCCGACAGTGAGGAATTTTCACTGATCGGCAAAATGTTGTTTAGGGCAAGGTCAGTTATAGAAATAAGGTACTAACATAGAAATTAAGCTTGTACTAACAATTTATGGATCTTAGTTATCTGCAATAAATACTTTTACATATTTATTTATTAAACCACAATGGTGCCTTTCAAGTTGGTACGGACGAAGAAGTTGGACGGTCGAACGACCTAAGTAAATAACTAATAAATAACTCAAGACATGCCACTCTGGGCCATACATCGCCATCTAGCCCCAAACTAAGCCTAAGCTTGTACTATGGGTACTAGACAACTGATGAACTTACTTTGATACTATTTTTTTAGAAATAAATACATATTATATAAATAGAAACCACGCTTTTTTTAGAGGGGAATCCATTAGGCACCGTCACATAGAAAAAAAACACCCAGACCAATACAAACAGACTTGTTCATGCACACAAATGTTTGCACTGTGCGGGGATCGAACCCACGATCCTTGGCTCAGAAGGCAGAGTTCACTACCAAATGAACCATCGAGCCGGCGACAGTGCCCCACGACTTTCATCAATATCATCAGCCTATCGTAATCCACATCTAGGCCTCTATTGGTCTCCATTTTGGTCAAACATCTGAAGACTACCTACTTATATCGCACGCTATGCAGGTCGGTTGGCGATCACAGTGCGAGGAACTCCTCGGTTTCGCCCGCCTTGCAATCATCAACCGCCACGTTTGGACTTATATCAGACCAGAAGAAACCGCTATGCTGTTCCTCTATAAAATCAAACAATTTTCTTGTACGTGTAGGATCCGCAAGAGCTTACGCGTCCAGAACATCGGCAACGGGCCGCTGTGCGTGACGGCGGCCACGTCGCCGCCGTGGAGCGTGTTGCGGGAGGCCGCTCGCGAGCGGCAGTGCGAGGCGGCGTGCGGCTGCGGCCCCGTGCGGGCGGATCGCGTTGACGACACGCCGCTGTACCTGCTGCCCAGGAGCTCTACTGAGGTACGACAGTCTATCTCAGAGGTCATCTGTGCAGGTGTGTCTGCGCAGGTCAACCGGACATTGGTAGCGTGTATGATGACGTGCCGGTCTTGTAGCCCAAAATCTGGTGACTTGGATGCCGCTATCGGTCGCAAAGTTTCGCTGATGTTGGTTTTGGTTCTTAGAAAAACCATTGTGGCTTTAAGAAGAGTTCTTTTTATTGGTTCGGGGATAGGATCGTGATAGGATTGGAAAGCCTAGATCCTGCGTTACCGGGTCGAGCAGTTTCCAGGGTGCACCGCGGCTCCTTTCTTGCACCCTTGCCGTGTTGACTTGCCGCTGTACCGGAGTGGTCTTTAGTTTTTTTTGCGATGGCATCGAATGAGGATAATGACGCGCTAACACTTGACTGCTAGGCCTTGGTTTAAAGAAACACTAGAAAAAGCACCTTACGGTGTCGAATTCATTTCCGATCTTGCACCGGTCGCCTGCCTGCGCAGGCTTAATAAGCTCACGTACAGGTGTAAACTCACTTGTATGAAACCTGTTCACCGAATCCTCATTTGCAACAGATGACAGTGGAGGTGAACATCAACACAGAGGAGGTGTGGCCGGCCGCCAACGACCTCAGCCCGTGCACGCCTCCTCGCTACAAGCAGCGCAAGAGGACCAGCACGCCTCTCAGCTTTTATGATGACGACAACATCCTGCTGGTGAGTATGGGTCACGTCCTCGTCAATGGAGAGCCCTCACTACAAGGAGCGCAAGAGGACCAGCACGCCTCTCAGCTTCTACGACGACGACAACATCCTGCTGGTGAGTATGGGTCACGTCCTCGTCAATGGAGAGCCCTCACTACAAGGAGCGCAAGAGGACCAGCACGCCTCTCAGCTTCTACGACGACGACAACATCCTGCTGGTGAGTATGGGTCACGTCCTCGTCAATGGAGAGCCCTCACTACAAGGAGCGCAAGAGGACCAGCACGCCTCTCAGCTTCTACGACGACGACAACATCCTACTGGTGAGTATGAGTCACGTCCTCGTCAGTGGAGAGGCATCAATATGACCTCAGCCCGTGCACGTCCCCTCGCTACAAGGAGCACAAGAGGACCAGCACGCCTCTCAGCTTCTACGACAACATCATCATAATCAACATCATCAACATCAACTGTGTTCTGTGCTAATTATCTCTTATTTCCGTCAGACCGTCCCGCTGATCCTAGAGCTGGAGTTCCCGGTGCTGCGCCTGGAGCCGACGTTCATCGACTTCGGCTTCGTCACCGACGGAGACACCAGGAAGACGTACTTCACCGTCACGCACTCCAGCCGTAAGTGGCTCTCATCTGTACCTCTTACTAGGCTAAGTTACCGAGTAAAGTACTTCCTTACCTGGTTAAGTACCTGCTTCTTAAAGGCCGGCAGCGCAGCTGTAACTTCATATGTCGCCAATGTACACGGACGGCGATTATCACCAAAAAGAGCATTCAGGATTAATTTACTCCACCTGATGGTAAGCGGTCGTGGGATCCAAATGCTAGGACGCCAGGCATAGTAGGACAGACCCATCGCGCATGTCACTCTCACCCTGAATGCCCACTGAGATGCCGTTTCACACCCCGCCTTAAGAACCCGGGATTGAGAGGAAGGAACTACATGAGTTGGAAGCGCACTTCTGGATATTTTGCCAAAAGATATTATGGTGGTTGCCAACCACTGGCTGAGAAATTAAAATTTCACAAATGTTATTGCACAATGCGCTACCATCGCCCGACTTGTTCAGTAGCTGATGTAATGGTTCAGGTGTGGTGACGCTCGACCTGGTGACGGAGTGGGCGGGCGGCAGCGAGTTCCGGCTGTGGCCTCAGAGGCTGCACCTGCCTCCCGACGCCTCCGAGAGGGTCTACTTGCAGTACACTGCCAAGTGAGTTTAATTTTTGTTGCAGTAATACACGCCGGCACATTTCATACATGTTTAGATAGCTATTGATGAGAACGCGTAATACGTGATTGCAAGAGATTGCACACGAGAGTAGTACTAGGATAATCAGAAAACTTTAGGACATATTTACCTGATTGAATCCATTGCAACCAATATTTAAAACAATTTGGAATTGGAGCTAGTGCTAGGAGTAGGTATAAGAAAATAGTCTATAATTTTAAAATACCCAGAGCTCAGGTCCATGTACTAAAAGTTGATTTTCTGAATTAGCCCAACCCGAAATTTAACGGTGCCCAAGGCTTCGTCATGGCTATCGAAGTAAGCAAAATTCATTGGACAGCGCAGAAAAGTGAAGTCTATCTCTAACATTATTTTAACACCTGTAATACGAAACCATATTCTATTTCTGCAACGTCTTCTTGAATAAAATTTATTTTATGCTAGGCGATATGATTTATGGCTTTTAAGTATAGGAGGGACTGGCCTCCGAGCAGCCACTTATATGCACAAAGATGCGATCCATTTGGATACAGGGCATGTAGAGACAGTGAACCTGTTTTTGAAATTAAAGTTTGACCTTTTGTGGTAACAGGTAATAAATATTTAGGGGGCCATCCGCGGCATATTTAGTATGAAGTCACATGACTCATTTAGGTGGCTTAAACTGTGACTGATATTTGCAAGGTGTTACCAGCATTACAAGATTAGACAAGATTGAAACATTTAGAGATAATCATCATCATCAGCCTGGGAATGTCCACTGTTGGATATAGGCCACACCCAATAACAATTGGGGGGATTTGCCACCACGCTTGGCAGGTGGATTGGTGAACGCAGTAGGTTTTATTATTGTACCCAGGTAAACGCTGCTACCTAGGTTGTGTGTATCGTAGAAGACGACTAAGGGAATATCAGGAAACGAGCAACAGCGCAGTATCAATCAAAGTGGCGAACATTGGGAGAGGCCTATTCCCAGCAGTGGAATGATATAGGCTGATGATGATGATGAGCGGCAGCGTTTACCATTTAGATAAGTTCATAATCGCACTGGCCTTGCCTCGACACTGGCCTCGCCTTTTTGATCGATCTTGAGCTTCCTGCACTTGCCGGCCGTCCTACGCTATGATTGCCGAGGAGCGATATCCACTTTAGAACTCCTTAGATACGTTCATACGAAAAAAAAATATGGAATGACCTGCCTATTAAAATGTGGATGATAGCAGAGGTGGCTCACTCCAGCCGAGTCCATTATGCGGAGGCCGCGGGTGGCGTATTTGCCGGAGACTGAAGAAGTGAACAAGCACTTTAGTGGGGAAAGTCCAATTTACTTTTATTAAAGTCCCGAGCGGACAGAGCTGGCGAGATTTTATTCAACGTTTGCCTTTCATATTTTTCACGTCTTTAATATTTTTGCGAGATGGTGTTGGTTTCAAGACGATATGAAAGCGAAGAGATGGGGGGAGCCGTTTGTTTTGGTCCGGGCGAGCTGTGCGATGAGAATTGATGAAGGGAATGTGATAGGAGTTATGAGTGAGTGCCAGTGGGCAGAGACTACTTCTGATAAGATGTAGCCGTGACATTCTACACGGGTAGACAGTCTGCGATGTAGACGTTTTGTGAATAAGCCATAGAAAGTAAACAATATTTTGGGTATCAGGACAAAAGTGATGAAAAATATGGACGCAAGGTTCGTGAAGTCGCTTGGTTAGGGACACTCGTTTCGGCATCAGCTTTCACTGTTGACGCTGCTGTCCGTCGTCGGTCTGTGCTATTTAGCTACGTCTTCAACTGTGATGGTTATACCGGCACCAGTCGGTTGGCAGCGCCCCGTTTGTTATTTGGCTAGGTTGGCTTGAAGCGAAAAGATGATGACCCCTATCCCCGACTATGGGGAGCAATAGGGGAGCACCCTATTGCTCCCCATAGTCGGGGATAGGGGTATTTGCCTTCTCCGGAACAGGAGTGCCGGCCGGGGCAGGCAGGGATGCGGCTATATTCTTGCTGCCCACTGGTGACAGGGGGGTTTAGTAGGTATGCCCTCCCATTTTCGAGAGCTGTGAGTCCCACACACCATGTCACCTCCCCCCGGAGGTGGCATCATCATCATCATCATCAGCCCACATCAGTCCACTGCTGGACATAGGCCTGGCATGACGGTGCCTAATGCATTCTCCTCTAGAAAAAAAGAAATGGTGTAACGCCGAGGAAAAATGCATGAGTGTATTCATATTTAAAAGGCCGGCAGCGACCCTAAACTCGATTAGAGTTGTAAGTGTCCATGGGCGGCGTCGACTGCTTGCCATCAGGCATCACACTTGCCGCCTCTCGCATAAAAAAGACAAAAATAGGTTCTGTTTATCATCTGTTCAGGTGGCGCGGCGGGCCGGTGGAGGGCTGCGCGCGCGTGCGGTACGCGCTGGGCGGCGCGGGCGCGTGGTGCCGCGCCGCGCTGTCGTGCCGCGCCGCGCCCGCGCGCGACCACAAGTGCCGCGCCACGCCGCACGACCACACCGACGACCCCGTGCTGCTGCCCACCACGCTCACCTTCCTGTAGCCGCCTGAGCGCTCCTGCACACGACGCCCGCGCGACCACAAGTGCCGCGCCACGCCGCACGACCACACCGACGACCCCGTGCTGCTGCCCACCACGCTCACCTTCCTGTAGCCGCCTGAGCGCTCCTGCACACGACGCCCGCGCGACCACAAGTGCCGCGCCACGCCGCACGACCACACCGACGACCCCGTGCTGCTGCCCACCACGCTCACCTTCCTGTAGCCGCCTGAGCGCTCCTGCACACGACGCCCGCGCGACCACAAGTGCCGCGCCACGCCGCACGACCACACCGACGACCCCGTGCTGCTGCCCACCACGCTCACCTTCCTGTAGCCGCCTGAGCGCTCCTGCACACGACGCCCGCGCGACCACAAGTGCCGCGCCACGCCGCACGACCACACCGACGACCCCGTGCTGCTGCCCACCACGCTCACCTTCCTGTAGCCGCCTGAGCGCTCCTGCACACGACGCCCGCGCGACCACAAGTGCCGCGCCACGCCGCACGACCACACCGACGACCCCGTGCTGCTGCCCACCACGCTCACCTTCCTGTAGCCGCCTGAGCGCTCCTGCACACGACGCCCGCGCGACCACAAGTGCCGCGCCACGCCGCACGACCACACCGACGACCCCGTGCTGCTGCCCACCACGCTCACCTTCCTGTAGCCGCCTGAGCGCTCCTGCACACGACGCCCGCGCGACCACAAGTGCCGCGCCACGCCGCACGACCACACCGACGACCCCGTGCTGCTGCCCACCACGCTCACCTTCCTGTAGCCGCCTGAGCGCTCCTGCACACGACGCCCGCGCGACCACAAGTGCCGCGCCACGCCGCACGACCACACCGACGACCCCGTGCTGCTGCCCACCACGCTCACCTTCCTGTAGCCGCCTGAGCGCTCCTGCACACGACGCCCGCGCGACCACAAGTGCCGCGCCACGCCGCACGACCACACCGACGACCCCGTGCTGCTGCCCACCACGCTCACCTTCCTGTAGCCGCCTGAGCGCTCCTGCACACGACGCCCGCGCGACCACAAGTGCCGCGCCACGCCGCACGACCACACCGACGACCCCGTGCTGCTGCCCACCACGCTCACCTTCCTGTAGCCGCCTGAGCGCTCCTGCACACGACGCCCGCGCGACCACAAGTGCCGCGCCACGCCGCACGACCACACCGACGACCCCGTGCTGCTGCCCACCACGCTCACCTTCCTGTAGCCGCCTGAGCGCTCCTGCACACGACGCCCGCGCGACCACAAGTGCCGCGCCACGCCGCACGACCACACCGACGACCCCGTGCTGCTGCCCACCACGCTCACCTTCCTGTAGCCGCCTGAGCGCTCCTGCACACGACGCCCGCGCGACCACAAGTGCCGCGCCACGCCGCACGACCACACCGACGACCCCGTGCTGCTGCCCACCACGCTCACCTTCCTGTAGCCGCCTGAGCGCTCCTGCACACGACGCCCGCGCGACCACAAGTGCCGCGCCACGCCGCACGACCACACCGACGACCCCGTGCTGCTGCCCACCACGCTCACCTTCTTATAACTGCCTGATGGATCCTGCTGAAAGGTGAGTGCTTCCACTCCTCACTCCTCCTCACTCCTCGCACTCGGCTCACGACCGTATTCAAGAGAGGTATTGCATAGCGAATCTTCGCTCGTATTGAGTTGCCCGTCCAGGGAAGGACCTACACCTCCTCGGTAATGAGGGGTCGCTGTCATCGAGATGAAACACTTTTTATTATTCCGATATGTTCGCCGCCATTACCCTCTAGTCAAAACGGAACGGATAGCATCGTGGACAGATCTTATAAAGTCCAACACACTAGCCTCCTACCTCTTGGTCTTTTACGTTTATAACATGAAATCGAAGCGTCGCCAATTCGCTTTGCCTCGGAGATAGAATTTCACTTCTAGTTCTATTATAGAACGTATTTTCTATTCGTTATCCAATCGTATTTATCAAATGGCGGGCAAAACATAATATCTTCTTTATCTAATTTAGGGCCTCTAATTACATAAATTGTTTTATTTTGTTTTTTAACACAGAATTTACAGATTTAAATTATCGTTCTACAGCGCAAGCTTTCAGCTCTACTTACGTTTAAATAACTGATTTACCACATGACTCTAACAAGTTGGCAATGTGCACGTGTATTAATAGAACTGCAAATATTTACGACATCCGGTCTAAGCGTTTTGTAGCTTCGTTTTATTAAGTTTTAAACTATTAGGTGAAAATATTGTTATACTCGTACCAGATTGTACGAGAATATCAGCAGAGCTTCGTATATTCGCCAGTCTATCACAGTGTAAATTGTGGCTTTCAGCGCATAACTGCACGCTGCAGCGAGGCGAGGCGCGCCAACGTCCCGCCAACTTCTCTAACTTTCTTAATTCGCTTCGGTGATGGACAAGTTTGCGGTGCAGTGTTAGTTCGCCTCCGTTGTTTGGGCAGCGCACGCCGGAATATTAATGGCAGATCATGTTTACACTTGCGGACAACACCCCAACGGCTGACTACGTAAATTTTGGTTGTCTTGCACAGCGTGTAAATTGGTTTTATGTACGATTGTTTTATGTAAGTGGGTACTTAACGAAAATTAATTAATGTGATTTTTTAACCGTAATACTGTATGTAGGTAAGATAATTCTATTGAAATCATGTTTGCTGTTGAGTGATTGTTTTTTGATATAATAGCAATAATAATAACGTTTAAACATTCCGTTTTTCAGTTATTTAAATTTATAGTAGTAGAAGTAATACTTAGGTACTCGCAAATATTATCGTCCACAAAAGTGAAACACGATAAAAACACCAGAAAACTTTTTGCTTATCTATTATTACTTACATTATGTTATAATTGGGCTATCTAGTCCAATTACTATTACGGGATTATGTAACTAACAACCATATAGGATACTTATCACAGCTTACCTAGCATATTATAACGACATGTATCGTTATTACGAAACATGTCTTTATAATAAATTGACGATGTCAAAGAATAACTTTGAAGTTTCTTAGAAGTCTCTTCTTGATAGAAGCGACATTACAAATTCGACGGTATAATCTTGTATTTTTGAGCTCAAGACTTTGAGTGTTAGCTTCTAAGCGTAGAGAAAAGTCCCGTTCAAAAGTAACTTTATAAAAACGTATCATAAGATAAGATAAGAGAGGTAGATAAGAGAGGTAGGGCATAGCGAATCTTCGCTCGAATTGAGCTGCCCGTCCGGGGAAGGACCTCCACCCTATAAAATACCGCAGCCAAACGATCTTCGGGTCGTGTTTCTGCTAGTGAGTAGGGTATCCGGAGCTCGTGGGGGGTTAGGGTTGGGCCGGCATGGCAGTGGCAACTGACAGATAACTGACCAGTTACTTGCCAGTTGTCACAGCGACGTGGGCCTCTCTTTCGCTTTCCATCAGGCGTAGGGAAGCCATTATGTCGAGCCACTATAAAAAAAATATATTCTTATCTCAACTTTGTTACATTCTGAATTCCCCGCAGAAATGCAGGGGATACATAAGTTTCCGTGACATCCCTCATCAAAGTGCAGAGTGCATCCCGTAAGCGGCCCGTAAGCCCGCGCGTCCCTCGGGACCAGCGGGAGTGTGCAAGCGCACCGTCCCGGAATACCAATGTCCTGACTCGCTGCGGGACACTGGTAATGGCTTCATTAAACACTGCATTTAGTACTTGAGCAAGCTCTCTGATAGGTATAACTATCAAATGGCGCCTGGTAACTAATGTAATGAAATATCCTCTTTGTTTTGGGCAGATGAAAGAATGAATATTTTCTTTTCTTATTTAGCGCAAAGCAGATACACTACATCGAATTGGCGTTATATTGTATTATTATACAGTTAGGATAATCGAAACAAATTGAAAATTGGAAATGTTTGCATTACAATTGATTCAATGAAGAAAAAAGAAAAGGTCGCAATGTAATATATTAAAATAATTTGACAAGATGAAACGGCTTTTTCGAAGGTTTCTGGTTCGATTACGGTTGAGTCATTTAGAAAATTAGCTTTATAAATTAACTCGGGTCTGAATGTTCTAGGAGATGCCAGGCATTATAACTATAGATAGGCTTCGTACTAGGTTACGGGCATACTACTTGGAAACACATCAGTTTAAAACCAGTCGGTGTGCGTTGTCCACTTGTATCCTAAAAGACTAAGAACTATTTGTAATTAAATAAGAACTTAAATTTTCTAAGTCTATTTAATCACATCACATAAAATTTCTAAATCGATTCACTGATTCATACCTGCATGAACTTTTTTAAATCCCAAAAACAGTTAAAATATCCAAGAGGGACTTTTTACTAGCGTGAATTTTCTGCAAAGAATCTAGCTTTTTAGTCGGACTATTATCGCCAGAGACAAAAAGGGGAGACGAAAAGTCCTCCTTTTGAAAGTTATTAGGTCGCCGGCAAAGACGGCGATTAAACCTTTCATAAGTTTCCACCCATGCCTCATCAAAGTGCCGAGTGCATCCTCAGCCGGTAACGAATGCCTCGGCCGCGCCGCCTCGACCTACTCTCACTCATTGCATACATTAATGAACGGAAAAACTTCACTACTTTTCGTATTTAATGTGACTTGAACGAAATGTTAGTTTGAAAGTTAGAGATAGATTACTGGCGGCATCGGCATGCCAAACAAAAAGGCCTGCTACCGAAAAAAAGTAATTAGTCCGTCTTTAAGATTGTTAAAAAATAAGAGACACGTATTTTTCATTTGTAAATTAGACCAAAAATACCAAAGATATAGCCCATTAAAATTACGCGTGACGTCAGACTTTGGTAGTTTTTTCGCAAATGAGTGACGTCAAAGACCGCCACTCCTACATTTTGATTCCTTGTATCTTTGTTATTTTTTGTTTAAATGAAAAAAGGAAAAATACGTGTCTAATATTTTTTTCTATAATACGGACTAAATATTATAATGTAATTATTTTGACCCTGGTATCATCCCTATTGGCTATGAGACTGGGATCACGAAATGGAGTTTATGGGGTGATTGCATGCTATCATCAACATCATCATCAGTCTGAAAACGTCTACTACTAGACATAGGCTTAGGTATGTCTAAAAGTGGCGCCTTGTGCATTGGTAAATTTCGTTAATTTCGTAACATCATAATAGCTTACATTCAAAATATAACATGATGATTATGTCACCAAGCAAAGCGCAATATCCCCGCTTGAGCTTTTATCATGTTATCGAATAGTTCGGAACTAAATAAGTAACTTCGCAGTAACAGAACCCAGCGCAAGAAGTTGCATTAACACAGAGATATTGTTTGTCGGCGGATGTTTGCGCGCGCGACGGGCGCGGGCGGGCGCTCCGGCGACAGTACGCTGTGGCGAGGCAGCTTTAAAGTATTTGTACGGGACCCACAAAAGCAGAAAACTTCCTTTTATATCCACAAAATACCTTTTAGGTGATATTATGTTGTCGCGTTAGTCAGTGTGTGGTGAAGTATAGGTCCCATTTCGTCGCGTCGCGTCGCTACCTATCGCGACCCGTCGCTCACCTAGGACAATGCATTATACCAGCCGCGGTGATTCCTGATCGCTACGACATGTCCTTCTAAAAGCATGGTTTAAAGACAGCTCTTTCCTGGTGGTAGCCAGCGGCATGACTGCCCCAGCATTACTGACGTCCATGGGCGGCGGTTACTGTTTAACACCGAGAGAGGTTGTTGTTTCAAGAGAGGTAGGGCATAGCGAATCTTCGCTCGAATTGAGCCGCCCGTCCGGGGAAGGACCTCCACCCTATAGAATACCGCAGTCAAATGACCGGTGAGTAGGGTTTCCGGAGCTCGTGGGGGGTTAGGGTTGGGCCGGCATGGCGGTGGCAACTGACAAGTAACTGACCAGTTGCTTGCCCGTTGTCACAGCGACTTGGGCTTCTCTTTCGCTTTCCATCAGGCGTAGGGAAGCCATTATGTCGAGCCACTATAAAAAAAAAAAAAAAAAAAAAAACACCAGACAGGCCACCCAGTTTGCCACTAATAGCAATAAAAAAAATACCGAAGCTGTCAGATTAGTAATTGGAGTGACATTTTATTAGCGATCGCCGTCGATGGGAAGGGGCTCAACAGAGAGACTTTTAATTGAGGCTCGTGTCGGCGCGGCCATTGATCATGTCGGGCCGGCCGGTAATGGGCAAAGTTTCCGCTCCCGATCGGAACCCGTCGCGTCGGGACGAGGCGCACTGTCGCGATGTGATCAGTTGGCGCGTTCACGAGCGTTTGGTTACTTTGAAGGCCAACGCTCTTTTCGTTTTAGCAAAAAATACAGCTTAGTTCATTCATTAGAGCAGAAGGGCGAGGCGAGAAGAACCTTACATCTTATTTTTACGTGTTTTCTTACTTCTTTATGATTCGGAACTACAAGTAAACAAAGTCAAAGACAAACGCGGATGTCAATACGTTATACTCGTACATCCTTTGTATAACCAGCTATTGCACTGTCTATTATGTCGTTTTCATGTAACATCATCATTATCATCAGCACATATCAGACCACTTCTGGACCTCTCTCAATATTCGCTACTTCGATCGATCCTGGGACTCTCGCGCCCAGCACTTACCAGACATCATCATCAGCCTTTCTTAATTGTATCACTCCCATTGTAGGTCATAGACCTCCCCTCTTATTTTCCATTCACTACCCTCCTGCGCAAATCTCTTCCAAACGCTTACCGTAATAATATGGTATATTATTCAACCATTTGAAAAATGTAGAATTTTAAATGAAGAAATGTAACACAGAATTTTTATTCAATTTAAGAAGACACTGACGTCGTGTTGGATTCAATCTAGTCATATACTTTGCTGTGTACAATAATGCACAATGCTCTTGGCTAAGTACGTTAATCAATATCGTAACGCGGTAGTACGTAGCAAATAGTTCGTAACGTCCAAAAGCCGGGCATAATCCAGCGGCCTTCAGATTAATTGAACCGCTCGCGCTAAGCCAAAGCGGACTGAAAAACTTCCCCCAATAGTATTCCTTAACCCGCCGCTATATTTCGTAACTTTTAAATCTATCACGTTCGCTCCGGACCGACTCGCGTAATTCAATTGAGCTCCCAACTGTTGTTGAAAGCGACTTTTATTGCTGCGGGATTGATTCTGAAAGCGACGGAGGAAACTGTTTGATGTTTGCGAGGTTTCGATGACAAATTGAAGCTGGTTCTGTTAATTAACTGCGTGAGCGACTTTTATAAATTTTTGGTTTAGACCAAGCAAAAGGTTTTAATCAATGTGCCAAATCCTACTAATATTACAAACGCGCAAGTTTGTTTGGATAGATGGATGGATATTTGGTCCACTTTCACGCAAAAACTACTGAACGGATTTTAATGAAACTTTACAGGAATCTAGTTTGGATATCAGATTAACACATAGGCTATGTTTTATACGAATATTCATGCGGGCAGACCCGCGGGCAGCAGCTAGTCTATACTTATAATAAATCTGTAGAGAGGTCAATTCTGTACATTAAATATATTTTCAAAATAACTATCAGGGGATGATTAGTGATCGATACTGATGCCAAAAATGCAATCAGTAAAATTTTTGTCTGTCTGTCTGTCTGTCTGTATGTTCGTTATAGAAACAAAAACTACTCAACGGATTTTAACGAAACTTGGTACAATTATTTTTCATACTCCTGGGCAGGTTATAGGGTACTTTTCATCACGCTACTATTAATAGGAGCAAAGCAGTGAAGGGAAATGTTAGGAAAACGGGAGAAATTTTTTGAACGCGCATCTCTCAAAAACTACTGCATGAAATTGAATACGATTTTCACTAATGTATTACTAGAGGTCTAACTTAAAACTTAGGTATAGGTATAAGTATTTTATGGAAGTCCGTTATTTTTGAAACCCGATATCCAAGCGTGCGACGCCGCTGGCACAGCTAGTTTTAAATAAGTTTAAATTTGTGAAGGGGAAAATGAGTTCAAGTAGTAGGTACGTGTAAAATCCGTGGTCGCGATCCACTTATAGCGGGGAGCACTCCATTGCTTCCGGAACCGGGAATAAGGCTACCTATATGTTGCCCTTCCCAGACCAGGAATGCCGGCCACTTGTCATCTGCGGCTGGCCAGGGCATGCAGGGATGCGGCCGTATGCTTTGGCACTACCCATATTCCTGCAACTTGCTGCCCACTGACGACATAGGGGGTTTTCCTTCCATTTTAGGAGTGAGTCCCATACACCACGCCGGTTTTAACACAATTCGCTTCTTATAAAAAAGTATGTGTAATATTACTTCTACGCTTATATGAGCTTGGTTAAACACGGTACCCTGTGTAAAGCTTAACCTAACATAACTAAGAATCCTTTACCATTCTCCTTCAACCACTTACTCGCTAAAGGGTTAAGGAATACTAATGAGCAACATTTTGCATTACCGTTTCAAATGAGCCGTTTTAATATGAACCGATGCGTGCCGGATTACGGGGGTCGTTTAATCAGATTGAAAGCCTTCGGATTAGTACCAACCACCGCTGGGTTCCGCATTACTTAGGCAGTCGTCTCACCGCCGGCGAGAAAACGACTAACTACTTATCGGCTTTTGTTTCGCTCATGATACGTACCAATAGGTATACATTCCGTATAAACAAAAGAGATGCATATACAAATAGCTGGTCGCTGACTGTTCATACTGCCGGCGAGGACTCGCTTCACTAGTTTGTCGCTGATCACCGACTAAGAGCTATGAAAGATAACACTCGCTCAGCGATATTCGATCAGTGTGCCTAGCACGAACACTTTCGAAAAAGTATGCGTAACCGTAAACGGGCGATAATTTTCACTACGTAAACGTAGTACCTCTTACGCACGATAGGGGCGCTGTACCAAGTTTCATACAAATGTTTACGGAAACGTTACGCATACTTTTTCGAAAATGTTCGTGCTAGGCACACTGAACTCACGCCGAGAGAACAACCAGTAGTTATTTCTCTACAGTAAATCTACCTAAACCAATGCATGCCTTCACAAAAAAAAAGTATCGAAGTAAGTTTATCACTTGTCTAGTACCCATAGTACAAGCTTCGGCTCAGTTTGGGGTTAGATGACGATGTGTAGTCCAGCGTGGCATGTCTTGGGTTATTTATTTACTAGCTGTGCCCGCAGCTTCGCCCGCGTACATGTAGGTGTGTAACAGAAGTGTTCCTTCATCCCTTTTTTCGCAATAAAAGGTAGTCATCAAAATCGGTTGAGAGGTTTAAGCGTGAAAGCGTAATAGACAGAGTTACTTTTGCATTTATAATGTGAGTAGGGATTAGTAGGGAGTCTAGCTCTACTCGTTGATCGCTGCCGGTGGAACTACTGCCTTAGCCGGTGAGCGGGTGTCGGGCCCAGCGGCCGCTAAGTGAATGCTGTGTAATTGGACTGTCAACTAATGCAATCTAAGCGCATTCTCGGCAGGTATTTTCTTGGATACTTGGATTGTATGTACATACTAGAGATGCCTTATAGAGTCATCTATCAAGTTTATATGTGAATCTCTTGTCCCATACATCATCATCCTAGCCTTCTTCCCGATTGTCTCAGGGTCGGCTTCCCAAACTGAGAGATTTGGCGAGGGCTAAGCTTTTACACAGAGCGACTACCATCAGACCTCCGCAACACTTAGGGTAAGCTATACCCATTCCAAGTTTAGGCGTCAGAGTTATCTCTTGTCCCATACAATACAATCAAAGTAAATAAGACTACATAGGATGTATCATGGTCATGATGGGTGTTATAGATAGATAGATATTCTTTATTGCACGAAATACAAACATTTACAGAAAAGGTATTGTACAATATAGGCGGTCCTAACGCTAGTAAGCAATCTCTTCCAGACAACCTTTAGGTAGAGGAAGTGTAATTTTCTAAAGAGGGGTAGTTGAATTAATAAATGAAAGTTATGCTTACCAAAGGTTGAAAAGAAAGGAACTTTGCTCTTTTTAAAAAGAACTCGCTAACGTATAATTCATCTTGTGATCATGATGTCCATCAAAACCAACAAACCATCTGCGTATTACTTAAGTAAGCGTCTTTTAATTAATAATGGATGAGTATATTCCACAGTGTAGGGGAATACAGATCTTGCAGAGCAGTGTAAAGGCGCTGCGGAGCGCAGTGTGCGCCCTCCTAGGGCTCGGCTACATATTGTATTAATGTGGACGTCGCAGCCCTATTGTTGAATACGCTCTTTAGCTTAACGACCAGCCATTTTTAACCGACTTCAAAAAAGGATGAGGTTCTCAATCCGACTGATATTTTTTGTTGTATCTATGTTTCCAAATTTCCACATTATCTCCGAGAACTGTGAACCGATTTGAAAAATCTTTTGTTATTCGACGTTCGAAACGTAAGGGTGTATTTTCTAGTTGGTCACATTGTAAATAAATAGAATAGAAATAAATATAATATTAAAGTCTGTTTATTTTTGCTAATAATACTGTCAATTATGATAAATCTAGAAACTTACAAACTCAGTAAGACCGAGGTTTCTTAACACGATAGTTTTAACAATAGGACTTAGGTTTTAAAAGGACTTTCACTTTTACCGCTTTTAAAAACCGTTAGATGCATCCACGTTTCTTGGGCCGTCATCACACCATCGGCATCGTTTCTTGGGCCTTCGGCGGTAGCCGTCTTCTGGAACCCATTGTGTGACGATCCTGGCTCATCGTCGTGCTACTATAAAAGAAATAATATATGTATGCAATAACATACTAATAAAGTAACTACCTTGCACAATTTTCCCTCTACTGTACCGACTCTACGCTCGTTAGTCGAAAATATTTATAAATTACAGCTGCAGTTTTGCTTAGCAAGCATTTGCTCCATGTTGCAAAGCAGGCAAAATTTTACTTAATTATAATTCAGGGCTCAGACAAAGTTAATAGAGGATATTAATTTGAGCTAGGGAATACTCGAGCAAGCGCCTAGAGTCACATTGGGGTAAGGTAATATTAAAATTTGGTTATTTTTCATCGTAAAGACAACCTTCGTAAATTCAAGAGATGTTTTTGAGTTAGTCTGTATAGCTTTGTAACCGATGGGTTTGTAACGACACCAACTAAATGAGATGTCATCTAGTTGGTGTCGTAGAAGACTGAGGGAATATCACAAAACTGGCAGTAGCATTTACCTGGGTACGTTGTGCACCGACCCGCCTGCCAAGCGTGGTGACTAAGGCAAAATCCCACAAATGACAATTGTCGTTGCAGGCAGCCTGTGTTCAGCAGTGGACGATGATGGTAATAATAATGGCTTTGTAAAGAATCATCGTCATCATCAGCCTATTCAAGTTCACTGCTGGACTTAGGCCTCTCCAGTTGTTCGCTAATTAGGGCAAAAGTTTGGAGGATTTACTCATTATCGCCACGCTGGGAAGCGGGTTGGCGATCGCAGGGCGTAGCTTGAAGCTTCTCGCTTCAATGACGCTGCTGCCCGTCATCGGCCTATGGTATTTATCTACGCCTTCAATTGTGATGGTTATACCGTCACCAGTCGGTTGCCAGTGCCTCGTTTCTCGTTTGTTATTCATCATCCTAATAATCATCAAGTTCTCCCAGTCCTCTGCTAGGCATAGGTCTCTCCAATTGTTAGACACTTTGCTCGATATGAGATTTCTCGCTACCAGCACTTGCCAGCCATCTAACGTAAATTGTCGCATTACCTGATCTGACGGTGCCCTACACTACATTTGTCGCTACGCGGTATCCCCTCTAGAAATCGTATGCCCCAACGGTTATCGCTTCTGAGGCTGATATGACCAGCCCACTGTCACTTCAGCTTACTAATCCGGTGACCTATGTCGATTCCATACCTATCTCCAATCAAACCGCGTTCGATGCGTCCTCTCCCCTCACCACTCCCCTCAGTTTTCACCTCGCAGCCTTCGGAGGGCTAAGGTCATGTCGAACAAAATTGGCATTATTTTACGGTGAGGTGAGTTTCTAATACTAAATAATAATAATAAAGTTTCTATTAGCATAATGACGCTGAATTTGAAGTTTTATTCATAACAGTACCTTTGTAACATCGCTTTTGATAACCAATGGAGGGTTTTTGAAATTAGAATCTGCTATTAAAATTGAATCTTATGGGAATAGAGCAGTTAACTGTCAAAAGTCATTGTAGGTAGCTGATAAAATAGATGTATCTTTCTCTAAAATATTCTGACTCCACCTTTTAACTAGAACCGGACCTTCCTCACTTAAGTTAAACGCCTCGCACAATACCAACCAAAATAGTTAATAAAAGCAAATAAACGTTTAAAATGAAAATAATTATATACCTAGACCCATTCAACGTATAAAACCCCCATAAAAGCCAGCCTCATTTACTCCAGGCCCTTTATTAAGACTGCCAAAAAAGCTAATTTTGCTGAATAAAGACTCGAATCTCTCCACCCCGGCTACCTCAGACGGCTTCTGTTATCAATATTAATGGATGTTTTAGCCGAGGAAGCCCGCTACATTATGCGCCGTACACAAAATAATTATAATAAAATTGACTACCTGCTTGCCCCAGCGATTAGTAGAGATTTAGCGGTAGCTGAACCCAACATTAATCATTGTTTCATTTACCCAACTGGAACTGGAATCAGCAGATTTCTTAATCGAAATGACCATATTGACGCTTAGAACAAAGACCACACTATCTTCCATAAACACGTTATCTATCGACTAAAAGTCGACTTTACAGGAAGAGAAAACAACGATTTATAAAAGAAAAAAAGAATCTAAAATGTTTTTCGTCAAACAATTTTATCTTTAGTATATCCATCCAAACATTTAGTGAATAGACAAGGGACATGATGTGTTGGTACGTATGTATTTCATGAAAGCTTAACTGGTTTCAAATTACTGTAGATACCTAATACCTATACAGTATTTCCATAATTTAACTTTGTCAAGGGCGGCTTTTCAATGCCAACTTTCCATTATGTGCCCTTCACAAAATACTTCTTGCTCGCCTTCTATCGTGATGGTCTGCCAGAGCCTCGTTTGTTGCTCGGCAGGATGCGCCACGGGCAGGTGAGGATGGCTTGGAGCGAAAAGGTGATAGGTCGCTCCCTTACATCCCTTTACATAATTACCTACATAATGTTTCCCAATATTAACTATTGTTTCAATTGCTAGAACTGGAATCAGCGGATCTCTAAATCGAGATAAGCATATTCCCTGTTGATAATGCCCCGCTCGTGTAGCCATAAATAACGAAATGCCAGTGACAAAGGCACCGACGCTAATTAGCCGCACAACGAGGCTCGCATTAGCGCGAACAGCTCGCGGACACCCGCAGCGGCCGCGAGTCTGCACATAAACTGCGCTTAGCGGGAACCAGAAGTTACGCTGATGGTAAAGGCTTTACCGGCGCGTTACACGGTTCGGCGGCTATTAGGTCGCGTACTCTCTATGTGCGAACACGGCGCCCCTAGTGGCTGTAATAGTTGCGAGAACAGATATGAATCTGTTTTTGGGTATATCCCATTCACATGTTGTTGATCTGTAGTCAGTAGATAGTTTTGCACCAGAAAACCCGTCTCTTTAGTGAAACTGGTGTCCTCTACCTGAATGTTGTCTGGAGGAGATCGCTACAAGCGATAAGACCGCCTAAGTTGTACTATATTTTCCTGTAATGTCTGTGCTTTGTGCAATAAAGAGTATCTATCTATCCGCATACCATTCAGAAGATAATGGCGCGTACTAAGAAGTTTCGTTTCTCGTACCTGGCCCGTGCCAATACGTCAAGGAATTCCCTTCCAGTTCATGTGCTTCCTTCCTCTTATCATCTTGGGTTTTAAAAGTGAGGCCCGAAGTGACATCTCGGTGGGTCTTCAGGGCTAGGGCGACAGGCGGTATTTTCTTTATTATAATTTGGTAGTGACCTCCGCCTTCTGAGCCAAAGCTCGGGTTCGATTCCCGCACAGTACAAACATTTGTGTTCATGAACATGTTTGTTTGTATGTGGTCTGGGTGTTTACTATGTATTATGTATTTATTTACAAAAAAAAAGTATGTACCTAAGTAAGGTTATCAGTTGTCTAGTACCCGTAAGTAGTACAAGCTTCGGCTTAGTTTGGGGCTAGACGGCGCTGTGTGGCCCAGCGTGGCATGTCTTGGGTTATTTATTAATTATACCTGTCAACCTAACGGTTGGCCCTCATAGCCACTAACAGCAGATGGATTGACTGTGTCTCAATTATTTTAATTGTGTTGACTTTTAAAGGGTTAATAATCTTATTTAATTGATTTGGTCTCCCGCCTAGACTCAAGTCAATTATTACAAAACTTTCATCCATTGACCCGACCGGTGATTGTCCGCGAGACTGACCTTTACAATGTAATCAATCTCGCCAGACGTTAACTGTGTAGTAACCAGGGAGAATTAAGATGGGCGATAGAAGCCGCAAAGCCAGGTGGAGACTCAACGATCCCGTAATGACGCGAGGGATCGGGCGTCGGGCGTCGGGCGTCGGGCCGGACCGCGCGGGCGCGTTCATTAACATCGTTAGCGGCCACGTATGGTTGCCATAAGTATGTGGACACAGACGGGACATTTATAGAAATCTTATAAAGCTAAATAAATAAGAAATCTTATAAAACTAAATAAAAAACCCAAGACATGCCACGCTACCTAACCCCAAACTAAGCCGAAGCTTGCACTATGGGTACTAGACAACTGATAAACTTATTTAGATACAATTTTTTGTAAATAAATACACTTTATACGTATAAACCAGACCAATACAAACAGACATGTTCATGAACACAAATTTACTGTGCGGGAATCGAACCCCGACTCTTGGCTCAGAACTCTCAGAAGGCAGAGGTTACAAACAAATGAGCCATCGAGTTAGTCAATAGAGGTATAATCATCATCATTATCATCAAAAGCCTCTATCAGTCCACTGCTGGGCATAGGCCACTCACAATATGCTGGAAGGAGATCGATCAAAGTGGCGAACATTGGGAGAAAGGTAGAATAGTTAAAAAAAATTAATAGGAGTAGTAACTAAAACTATGACAATTGTCATTGGACCTACTTATGTTCAACAGAGGACGCTAGCAGGCTGATGATGATGGTAATTACTATTCACCAAGACCAGCCCTCTAATAGGTAACTATATTTTTTAAATCGGGACCGTTTGCTTACCGGCCGGGACGCCGGGATACCATGCCTCAAACTGGGATTTATCCCGTCGCGCCGGGATGTGTGGCACCCCTACCGTAGCGGCGCAAATGCGCCCGCCGCATGCAGCCGAATGCACTGCGGTTGCGGTCCGCGATTCGGCTCACATTTCACTAAATAATTAGATAGATAGCCGCACAATTCACACCAACCCACGGGGCTACCTATACACAAATGCGTTCGGAACGACCTCTCTTGTAAATACGTAGTCTACATTACAATTTGACATCAGTCTAGTACAGTTAATATCAAACATGAATTATGTTTTTAAAGTTTGAAAGGCTCGGTGGCTCATTTGGTAGTGACCTCTGCCCTCTGAGCCAAGGGTCGTGGGTTCGATTCCCGCACAGTACAAACATTTGTGTTCATGAACATGTCTGTTTGTATTGGTCTGGGTGTTTTCTGTTAGCATTTATTTAATTTTCATAGTGACTTTATACTCATCGATAACTTTTACCGAGATATTAATTCGATTAATTTAGTTCAAGAGCCTCAATATTATTATTTATTTCTAATTTAACGAAATGATTTTATAATCATTTAATTATATTTATTTAATTAAATTATTACAATTATTATTAAATTAATATTTCATAATTCATTATTAGTATGGCAATACCCGCGGAGAAAAAACGAACGATACGGGTGGCGGCCATTAGAACACTGACGGTAGACGCGGACGGACTTGTAGAAAATAAAAGTATTAACTTTCTCAAATAGTTTCAGTATTTTAAAGACCCCTTCTGGCTTATGTTAATAAGTCAGAAGTGGGATCTGAGTATTTCTATACTCCCCACGCCTACAAAAGGGGTAAGTGAAAAATTTTCTTACGAAAATGAGTATAACTAATTAACTATTTTACTTAATAATATAGTATGCATTTAGCCCCTGAGAAGGGGCAAGCTGAAAATGATATATGCTGCGAGTAACATATTATTTATTATGTCGCATAAATTCCGGGGTCGTTGGTTCGAGTCCGGCCGGTCCTGTTGTTCGAGTATATTATGTAGAAATATCGATCGTCGAATGAATGTGTGCAATGTTTACGAATATTCTAAAAAAAAAGTAAGGTAAAGGGCTTCGAGGCTCAGTGCATTTTTGGGCGGTAACAGTGCCGTTAAAATGTATGGTAATTTAATCGACAGCTTATTACATAGACGGCAATAGTAACACAATAAATACCTGTCTGTGTATTGACTTTAGTTAAATGGCCGTAAGGCCCAGATCCATCACCAAATAATGACTTTTCGATTTTTCTTTACTTGAAATACCTACATTTGTTGCACAAATTTTACACATGATTTTTATATTCTTATATACGAGTATGTGTTAGACAATTTATTTGTCTTAATTTATATTGTATTGGTGAAATTACATTGTGTTTTATTTTGTTTTAAGAACTAATAAACTTTAAATAAAATTTACCTACTGCTTATACCAGGCACCTACTATGGAATATTATTTACTGTGTTGAGTATTTAATAGAGGTACTGCTCAGTTGTTCCTAAATTTTATTTAGAAATATTTACATGAGGTTTTGTATCCTACAGATAACTTAATACCTTATTTTTACTTGTATTTTATACAACTAAAATGTTATTTAATGTGGTGCCAGCTATTGGCAATCGTGATCATGGTCTATTAATTTTGACCGTTTGCCACCTATATACCTACCTTTAATTACTTGTCATTGCCTATATGTAGTACTTAGCGATCATGTCGGACACCGATCTAAGAAGATATACACATTCTCTTGTTCCATCACGTTCCGCACGTACGAATACGAGTACGACTAGCAACTCATGTCAGGGCGAGTCAGTCACCCTCAAGGAGGAAATCATTTATTTATTTATTTAATCTTTATTGCACAAGAGGTAAGTGTACAAAAGGCGGACTTAATGCCACATAGGCATTCTCTACCAGTCAACCATTGGGCTAAGCAGAATGTAATAATAAGGTAGTGTGCCAAAAAAAAAAAGTTTGAAAAACCAAGACTATTATTAATATGTTATAAAAATTAATTAAATACAAATCTATAAATATACATATATATATACAGAAACATACATAATATAATCTTACATACAATATGTATAGAATAAACTAATATATATTTCAATACATACATACATGATATCATTAAATAATAATCATCCAAGAGGGCCCGGCGTCGGTGCAGTTTAAAGCGACCGCATCGCTCTTAGGGCTCATCGAATTTCATCTGTTACTGATGTATCATCTACTAGTAGTATAGTAGCATTAGTAGCCCCTCGTCCGTTGATGGATTGTCTTCTGATGACCGTCGATCGTGTCTATGAGGAGGCGTTTTCTAAGAAACGGTCAAGGGCCGGGGGTTGTGGCGGCTCCTCCAGTCACATTATGAGAGATTTTATAGATGTACTAAACAACAGGGGTTTTAATATGTAGGCTGGTGCCCAGGAAGTCATACCTCAGTTTGATCCCGGTCAAAGGACAGAAAGTACTCTGGTCTGGCTGAGGAAAATTAATGAAGTACTTAGCATCAATTGATCTAGGCTGGAACGATTGGCAGAGGATACTTCTCAAATGTTTTCATGCACGTTAATTATGTAGGGTCTTTTATGGAAAAGCTAAATTAGTCAGTCGCTGTAAAATAAAAGGTATAAATACAATGATGAACTGCATCATTCACGGGATTTCGACCATAACATACAGCTTAATGCGCAAGAGTCTAACTTTGAACGTCCAATTCAGCTGTTTCGCTATTTATTTAGGAAGTATTTTGATTAAAAGTAGGCGACCAATAATAGACGACAAGAAAACTGCATCTTGTAATAAAGTAGGTAGTAGCAGATATTTTGATAGATCTACAAGAAACAATTCAGCACGAGTAGGTCGGTGCAACAACTGTTCGGAAATTGGTCATACTGTTCCGAAATATACAACGATTTACAATAATGTACTCGTATGAATTATCTGCGTATGGGACACGTAGCTGGGCATTGTAGAACAGCATTCATTGACTTCGGGAGTCAATGCACGTTTACTACTTTAAGTAGGACTGTTAGTAATCTAAATATTTTAATCAATAAAGACTGTACCGGTAATGAATTATGCTTCTACTCAGCCGTTAAGTTATGTATCTAGACATACACGTAAATATCGATTTCGTACAAGCAGAAATCCAAGCATATGTTGTACCTGAAGAATATTTGCATACCGATGTATTAATAGGTAAAAATTTAACGGAATTGTCTGATGTAGTAGTTTACAAAACCAATAATAACTTAGTACTGTATTCTGAGAAATCAGAAATAGGAAGAGTTAAGTTCTTACTCTAAAATCTCTACAGATATACTGTCGATTCTGGTTATAACTGATGAGAGGCAAATAAATACTGATATAATAATAAATGAACGTTGAACACATTCACCCTTTAGGGATAACTGTGGACTCCAAGTTACAATAATAACAATTTGGCAACTCACTGATATTGAAACAGCGAGACTCGTTTATTTCTGTTACTTCCATAATCTTAGGTCATATGGTTTGCTCCTGTAGAGATCAGCTTCTGACGTACAAACTATTTATGTATTACAGAAGAGGGCGATCCATTCTATATATGGACTTAAATCTCGCGAATCACTAAATATTTAAAGAAATAACATCCTAACTGTGGCATCACATTACATATCTGACTGCATTATGGCTGTACGTAAGAATATACATTTATCTTATACTTAGTAAAAACATCATTTACCAGTTCAATACTAGAAGTAAGAGTTTTACATTCATTGAACAAAGTGTAAAAATGTTTAACAGAACACCGCAAAATAATGTTGATCTTTTTATTTATTTAATCTTCATTGCACATAACATTTTTACAAAAAGCGTACATTTTGCCGCGTATCTACCTAAATCTCGCATAGATCTTAATCTCCCTTTAGTCCTGTTTAATACATGTCTAAAAGTTATTATTTTATAGTACAAGATTACGTGAATAACAATAACACATGAACATGATAATCAGCGCCCCTGCGCTTATTAAAATGATTGAAGCGTGACGTGTGAAGTATTACTAGTAAATCCATTTGCAGAAATAAACTATTTTAATTTATCTATATTATAGAAGTACAAGTACATATTTTAGAGCAAATAACGAGCATAAATTATACTTCAGGGTGTGTGTATCAGCTTATACAAGGTATAGGAGCTATTATAGCGATCAGTGTGTCAGGAGGCAATATTTTGGTAGAAAATGGTAAATTATCAGCACGTGCGTACATTCTGTCAATATCCGGGCACTTCAATTTACATGAGCCACATGAAGTTGGAGTAAACCGCATTCAAATTAACAGAGACCTAGAGAGTCACTGTAAAATGAACATTGCACCGTATATGATTAACATGGGCCAAATATTAGTCAAAATTATATGAATAGTCTAATTGATCTTTTAAACCATTTTAGAGATTGTTTTGCACTGGATACTAGCGAGTTATGTATAACAAATGTTTCAGAAATGTATATTAAATTAAGCAATGAGAATCTGGTCTCTTGTAAGCCATATCAATTATCTAAAAAAAAAAAACGCGAAATTGTCAGGGTTAGTTTTTATAGTTTATGAAAATTATATCAGTCGAACGTTATTTTGATTTACAATTGATATTAGATTATCTGTCATTATATCAAACGTTACACACCCACGCCAGTAATAGACGATCAACTGGATCGTCTTAACGGCAAAAGGTATTTTATAGATTAAAAATCTGGCTGCTATCAAACCTATGGCTGAGGATTCACGACACCTCTTTCGCGAAGCCCGATGGGCATTACAAATATCACGGATGCCGTTTGGCCTCGTCAACGCTCCTGCAGCTTTCAGCATGCATCAATGTTTCACGCGATATTTTAATGTACTTAGTTGCTTAGTTTTAGCTGTACGTCAGCCACTTTACACAAAACACGTACTTAATGCCGTCGCTATACCTCGGGCCAATGGTCAAATTTATTACTTATTTATTTATTTGTTTAAACCCTTTTATACAATATCCTTACAGGCGAATATCTAATGCGATATTGTATCTTAAAATTAAAACTATGTGCATTTAAATGTTATGCTATTTATTTATTAGTTATGCTATTTAAATTGAAAGGTATAAATCGGACAATACTAGAGTCCCTAGCTTCGACTAATCACGGGATGGACGAGCGTATGTAGGACGATAATGTAGGACGAGTGCAATGGAGTTTAGATAATACCAAAAATAAGAGTACTGGTAAAACCCCAGATGAAGTAGTTTTTGGATTACATTTAATCTTCCGAATGGTTCTGACTAGGAAGGTGCATCTAGTGACGAGAATCAATGATCAAATTAAAGACGGTTAATTTATTATAAATTTTAAGATAAGATAATATTTATTTAGTAAAAACATGAGGAATTTACAATATCTTATTCAGTACTGTAAAATAGGTGGTATCATAAATAATTTTCAGTTGCCTACATGTCTTAGCTACGTAATTTGAGCGTACAAAATATGAATGAGAAAATAATTATACAAGTTCAACATAGTATGCAGAAATGTCAGTAATAAATAGAATTTATAGTTATTTTTATAATGTATTCATAATAGACTGCAGAAAAAAATGTCAAATCCAAATAAAAATTAAATTACAGTGGTTAAAAATGTCAAAACAAGTAAAAATACATAGCAGGTCAAAATTTGTCAATCAAAAATTCGTTCACAGTATAATAACATTTTTCTATCAATAGTTGAATCATTTTCTTAAAAAAAAAAAAAACAAATAGATTTAAACTAGCTCTTTACTCTATTTGATTTTATCATAATATAATTTAATAAAAATCAATTTACATATTACTTGTACTAGAATAATACAAATGGGTACAAATAAGAACAAGTAGGTAGAAATTAACATAAATGAATGAATTATGAATTAATGAATAGTAATGTAGTAAGATACTAATTTAATTAAAAAATTATAATAATAAATATTAAAATAGCTAAAAGCATAATAAGATGGTAAAACAAAACACACAGACATACGCACGCAATCACACACTCATCAACATACATACCACACACACACACACACAAATATTCTGTATATGGTAGGTTTTTTTCCCCTATTAATAATTTTGTAATGTAATGTAAAAAATTCATATAATCTTAGTGTTCTTGTTCATATCTATGTGGAACGCTGTGCTTCCCAATGGTCTGTAGGTGGGCGTTAATAGCTGTAACACAGTTTCCTTAACTAATACAGCTGTTATCGTACGTCTTTTATTTGTAACAATTTGTATTGGTTCCAATAAAATATTTTTCATTTTCATTTTTCACTATGAGTGTGTTACATATGGGCAATATCAATTTTCCTTTCCTATCGTGCATCCCTTACCTACAAGGTTCCTGATGTTTCAGAGTTAATATAGATGGATACTATGGCAACTATTATACATGCCATGATGGATAATTTACAATATGTTAATTAAAAGTTGTTGAGAGTGAAAGGGATGCCGAAGTGCAAGCGGTACTCACCATTGAGGGTCTCAGGATTCTAGTGAAGGATGCCGAAGTACAAGCGGCGCTTACTAATGCCGAAGTGCAAGCGGTACTCACTGACTGGGCCGGTGAAGGATGCCGAAGCACAAGCGGTGCTCACTCGAGAGACAACGTCTATAAAGATGCCGAAGTGCAAGCGGTACTCACCATTGAGGGTCTCAGGATTCTAGTGAAGGATGCCGAAGTACAAGCGGCGCATACTAATGCCGAAGTGCAAGCGGTACTCACTGCCTGGGCCGGTGAAGGATGCCGAAGCACAAGCGGTGCTCGTTCGAGAGACAACGTCTATAAAGATGCTGAAGTACAAGCGGTACTCACTGGCTGGGCCGGTGAAGGATGCCGAAGTACAAGCAGCGTTCATTGGAGCAAATCAAGAATACATGACGAAATTATACCAAAGTTCAAGCGGTACTTGCAGTTAATGCGAGAGATGCCGAAGTTCAAATGGTTGTATAATTCCTTATTATTATTATATAAGATGCAAACATATGCATGTTATTACAGTCGAAATTATACCAAAGTTCAAGCGGTACTTGCAGTTAATGCGAGAGATGCCGAAGTTCAAGTGGTTGTATAAGTCCTTATTATTATATAAGATGCATATTTTTTCAGTATTTATTATATTTATATCTCAATAAGATTTAATGTCTTAATACATGACGAAATTATACCAAAGTTCAAGAGGTACTTGCAGTTAATGCAAGAGATGCCGAAGTTCAAGTGGTTGTATAACTCCGTATAAAATGCATAACTTTTCAGTACTTGCTACGAGTATATAATATATCCCAATAAGATGAAATGTTTATTAATATATCTTCTAATCAACTCCTATGCAAAAGTATATCTATATACCTAAGTATTTATAGGCCGTAGGTCTTTGTGCTTCATTAACACTCTGTGGTAAGCACACATAATATGTAGATAAAGCATGGATAAACTCTTAATTATTCCTTAAATTTTCAGGTCAATCTTAACAAGAAAATGGATGTTACAGAGGGCTAACTGAAGTGGTTAATAAAAACATTATTGATTGGGAAGCGGCCGGCTGAGACTGATGCTTATTTTGACGGAGTAGCTAGTTAACACGGAAGACTGCATCTTTGCGTCTCATTTATCTTACCCAATTGTAATTAAGTTCATTGTTAAATGATATTATAAACCTATATCTAATTGTTATCTATCATGTATGTACCTATTTGTGTCGCAAGCCAATAGTGGTAAAATCAAATTCATATTCGATAAGTAGGTAGCTATTGCATTGCTTTTTATATTACGAATAAATCATGTATTAACGAAATATTATTTATAATATTTGTAAAACAGTAGTTTTAGTAAATGGTCATAATGATATTCAATACATACAGGAAAAGATATATAGGAAATTAATAAATAAACATATATATTTTATGTACATAAAATGATATGAATTAGGTATACAGGTAGTAAAAGTTATTTAATGTTGTATTGTTATTTTATGAGGACTGTTTTTTAAATTTTATATTTAGTGAGGAAAGACAGCAGCTCTATTTGTGTTGATATAAAAGGTCTGATTGCAATAAGTCTCATTTATATAAGAAATGATAAATAGTATTGTAATAGATATAGATATTTTAATTTATTATATGATTTGTATTTGATTCATGTATGGGGACATACCAGTGTTCAAATGGCCGGGTCCGGAATAGGGACATTCCGTGAACAGGACGGCCGACTGTTAGCATTTATTTAATTTTCATAGTGACTTTATACTCATCGATAACTTTTACCGAGATATTAATTCGATTAATTTAGTTCAAGAGCCTCAATATTATTATTTATTTCTAATTTAACGAAATGATTTTATAATCATTTAATTATATTTATTTAATTAAATTATTACAATTATTATTAAATTAATATTTCATAATTCATTATTAGTATGGCAATACCCGCGGAGAAAAAACGAACGATACGGGTGGCGGCCATTAGAACACTGACGGTAGACGCGGACGGACTTGTAGAAAATAAAAGTATTAACTTTCTCAAATAGTTTCAGTATTTTAAAGACCCCTTCTGGCTTATGTTAATATTTCTATGTATAATATGTATTTATTTACAAAAAAAAATGTATCTAAGTAAGTTTATCAGTTGTCTAGTACCCATAGTACAAGCTTCGGCTTAGTTTGGGGCTAGGTGGCGCTGTGTGGCCCAGCGTGGCATGTCTTGGGTTATTTATTTATTTATTTAAAGTTTCCAAATTCGACGGCAACAGGCTTTGGGAATAGATCGGCTGGCCTAAAACTAAGATGGTATCTTATGAGCACCAGATGAGGAATGGGGGATGTGTCGCCGAGTACCCACACCCGAGACGATTAAAAAGGCCATTTGCGTTGACATTATGATAATAATATTGTTACTCAATCACGTCAAATGTTGCAGATCTCTGACTTTTGATGACTCAGCGAAAAATGCTCGTCAGGTGAAATATTTTTACTAACACGTTAATCCTGTACCTGTCTAGTGTAGGTAGCTGATCTCTTAAAGTTTAACATAACACAGTCTAGATCTTCGATGTTTATAAGACTACAGAGAATGCACATCAAGCTGAAGAAAGTCATAATTTCTTCAAAAAAAATGGTACCTAATGACTAAAAAAATCTCTAAAATTTTTCCAAATAATTTCGTAACTGTTTTTTTTCTGTGCAACTTCGTGATAGCATTTGTTATAGCATTCCGCCGCAAGCATTTTATTGGCAGCCCAAAATTCCATTGCATCCCAATATGCACGAACTAGAAATATGTATTCTCGGATAAAATGAAAAAGCAGTGGAAAAAATATTTGACAAAGCAAAAACTCAATTTCACGGTATTAACTGGGTTATATAATAATCTATGTCTTATCTTAGACAATATAACTTAGATCAATCATCATCATTCGCCTGCCCTGTTCCCATTATCTGGGGTCGGCGCAATATGTTTTCTTCTTCCATTCATCCCTATCAGCCGTCATGGTCTCATAACTTAGATCAATATGGCTGGAAAAAGATATTATTTTTATTTGCAGTTGTGTAAAATAACCGTTTTTGCCAAAACATTCACTTCTGTCCTTGTCGATCTATATTTTCATTTTTGCAGACTACTTTCATATTTCAAACCACTAGAGAGCGGTTCATTCTGTACAATGCTAAAAACTGTGAACTAGAGTATTATTAAAACGCTCACCCATCCACACGTGATCCGCGGCGCGGAGCTCCGTCACTCTTTTATTTTGTAAATTTATACACGTTTGAAATTTTGCCCCGTTTAATTTAGTTTGTTGGAAATGTAACATACGGAATGAAATTCTGGATAACTTTTACTTTATAAAGGTAAAGGGATCTTTTTAATCTTTATCTGGTAAAACTATCTCTAGACGCGAAGACTTATTTCCCGCAAACGACAAACGATCGAGTTGGTTTCAGAGTATAGCACGTTTCCCGTAGACTCGACGCACTTTATACCATCACTAGCCTCCACAACTATTCCATTTCTACTTCAGATATCTTTTTATGAATATACACATAGATAAGAAGTTGAGAATATAATAATATTCTCACTTTTTGTTTATTTAACAGTATAATTCTTTTTTCAATCATGCTATCGCCGTCCACTGCTAAACTTATTTAAGCCTCCGGATCAGAACCATCACCGTCCAATCCGCTTCGATTTTTTTACCAGCTACTTTTCTCTTCGTTGGTCCAACGTGTTGGAAATCCTCACAAAAATCGAAAGTAGCACACTAATTTCATCTACCACATAAAAGTATTCACAACCTTTCACCTTACAAGGGCTCAGTTCTCCTATATCGAGCATTGTGCAAGGTTTAGTAATTAAAATGTCAGCGCGCTTCATAATGCACCGCTCCTAGAGTCTATCCGCTCCATTGTGCGCCCAAAGTGGCGTCTTTGATCCGAGTTTATTGTAGTGTTATGACTATAGCTTCCTTAATTAACTTCTAGGAATATTGAACGCTTTACCAATTTTTTTGCTCCGAGCCATCCTCACCTATCCGTAGCATCCTGCCGAACAACAAACGAGCCTAGTGGCGGTATAACCATCACGATCGATGGCGTAGCTAAATAAAAAAATAAAAAATAAAATAAAAAATTATTGACTTTCCTAGCGAGTTTATGAGTTGTGCCGATTTCTTTTGTAACAACCCGGAGCACAGGTGTGCTCTTGACAGGCTCTACTCTGACATTGTGGCCGCCCTTCGCGACTCGGCCGTGGACAGTCGGAGACGTGTGGGGGCTGGTAGGAGGAGTGCACGCGTGATAGGATGGAATAGGCATGTCTCGGGAGCGCACAAAGAGGCTAGAATTAAATTTAAAGAATGGATTGCGTGTGGACGGCCAAAGTCCGGTGCGGTGTACGACGAAATGTGTAAGAGTAGGAGGCTGTTTAAAACACGTCTGAAATGGTGTCAAAACCACCAGGATCAGATACTAATGGACTCGCTAGCCGACAAACATTCGAGGGGTGATTTTCGTGACTTTTGGAAAAGTACAAAAAAAGTAAGTGCTAAGCCTAATCTTCCCGTAAACGTTGACGGCGTGAGTGACCACAGGGACATAGCCGAAACTTTCAGGAATCATTTCTCTGTGCAGTCATTACTGCGGGGGGCAACTGAGTCTTATGATGACGTACCCTTGCCTAATGGTAAAGTGGAGACAAGGTTTAGTGCTAAAGAGGTGGCTAGCATAATTAAGCAAATGACCAGGGGAAAGTCACCGGGGCATGATGGGCTCAGCATTGAACATCTCCAGCACGCTGGTTGCCATGTGTCTAGGGTGCTGGCGATGTTTTACTCGCTGTGCATTGGGCACTCGTATCTACCGCCCGATATGATGAAAACGGTGGTAGTGCCCATAGTTAAAAATAGAACGGGTGATATGTCTGATAAGTCGAACTATAGGCCTATCTCATTAGCCACGGTCATAGCTAAGGTGTTTGACGGCTTGCTTAACAGACAGTTAGATAAATATGTTAACCTGCACGATAACCAGTTTGGATTTAGGTCACACTTATCGACAGAGAGTGCAATATTGTCTCTTAAGCATACCGTCAGATACTATACCGACCGTAGAACCCCAGTATATGCGTGCTTCCTCGACTTGTCCAGGGCTTTCGACCTGGTTGCGTATGACGTCTTATGGAAAAAGCTGGAAAGTATCAAACTACCAGATGAACTTGTATCGATCTTCAAGTACTGGTATACACATCAGACCAACAATGTCAGGTGGGCGGGGACAATGTCAGAGCCTTACCGGCTGGAGTGCGGCGTGAGGCAGGGTGGGCTAACCTCGCCCACTCTGTTTAACCTGTACATGGACGCCTTGATTGGCGCCCTCAGCAGTAAGCGTATTGGCTGTTACATTGACGGTGTCTGTGTCAACAACCTAAGTTATGCCGATGATATGGTGCTGCTGAGTGCTTCAATCTGTGGCTTGAGAAACCTGTTGGGGGTCTGTGAGGAGTATGCGGATAAGCACGGGTTGAAATATAACACTGGGAAAAGTAAATACATGGTTTTTGAGGCTGCCAGAGCTAAATGCCCACAAAGCTTACCAACACTACTGTTGAATTCGGTACCTCTAGAAAGAGTGGAACAATTTAAATACTTGGGGCATGAGCTCACGGCAGACCTTAGAGACCATGCTGACATCGAACGCGAGCGGAGAGCGCTATCTGTTAGGGCAAACATGTTGGCCCGTAGGTTTGCACGATGCTCGGATGATGTGAAAATCACACTCTTCCGGGCGTACTGCACATCACTGTACACGTGTAGCCTATGGGTGGACTATACCCAGAGAGTGTTCAACTCCTTACGCGTGCAATTTAACAACGCGTTCAGGGCGGTATTGGGGCTGCCCCGCTACTGTAGCGCCTCAGGGATGTTTGCGGCGGCGCACACCGACTGTTTTTACGCGAGCATTCGCAAACGGTGTGCTTCTCTGGTGCGCGGGGTGCGGGCCAGCTCCAACGCCGTCCTAGCAATGATTGCCGGGCGTTTGGACTGCCCCTACATGCGGCACTGCTGCAACGTACATGTGGTTGCGTGACTTTTGTAACTGTATGTGAGTTGCAAATGTTACGTAATATGTATAATAATAATAAGTTAATTTGGATAATGTAATTTTATTTTATTTTGTTTGATTTTTATTCATGTAATGTAATGTAATGTAATGTAATATAATATAGGAATTTAATTTGTTTGTTATTATATAATGAAGAACGTGTATTTGTAATTATTTTGATTATTTTGATGAATATGGGACTATGTTCTGAAATAAATTTTATTTTATTATTTATTTTATTTAAATACTACAGAGCGATGACGGGCAGCAGCGTCACCCTCTGGTGACGCTACGGTGAGAGCCTACCAACTACTTGCTTGAGACCAGGTGGTTGGTATAGATTATCTCGCGCATTTCTTTATATATAGTTATGGCAACTGACTAAACCATGAGAGCTTTCCTGCCCCGCTCCTCGGAGCCGCGGTAGTATTCTACGCCCCATACCGCAGGGTGTGAGAGAGACTGCGGCGGATGGGAGGAGAGAGCTTTCCTTTTTTTTTTTTTTTTCGCCGGGGAAAATGCGTTTACGCATCCCCGTCACTGGGGGAGTGACGAGGTATGTGGGACTCACGCCGCCCTCAAGAGCGGGAGGGCGGCACCCTGCCTCGAGATGGAAATGAGGCAGGGAATACCCACTAAAAACCCCGGCCCCTCCGTCAAGCGCTATGGGGTGGTGTCGAGGGTCCTACGAAACATGTCCTCCAAGACACCACCAGCGCAGCCCTCTAGTAGGCTCGACAGGCACCCTTTAAGGGGGAGCGACAGGAGCGGCCCGAAGGGTGAGGCCGCTCCCGTCCGACGAAGACGGGGCTCTGTGCAATACAGGCGGCGGTGCCCCCGCACCGCCAACCCGCTGGACCCCGTCAGGTGGCAAAAACCGGCGGTAAGCTCGTCGCGTCCTGCCACCTCTACGGGGAGAGAGCTTTCCTAAGCTAACTTATGACGGTGGACGATACATTTCCTAATTAAGTTCACACATTGGACTGACAGTAGTATTCCTAACCAATGGCAGCAATAACACAAATACGCGGAGAACGTTACTGCTAGCGCTAACGTTGACACTTTAATTACTAGCGGCGCCCGCGGCCATCGCACCTCACGGCCTCGCACCGAGGGGACGACGCGTTGCGCGCCCTCTACAATGTATACGTACATTGCTACGAGTATTTATTCGTTTCAGGGGCATTTTATCGGGTTGCGCAGACATTTCATTTGAAATGACATACGCTATTGGTACGAAATAAAACTTAGCATTAACCTCAACCTTATGTACACTAACGGCATGACTCGATCTAAGAAATGCCACGCTGGGCCACACAACCATCTAGCCCCAAATTAAGCCGAAGCTTGTGGGTACTAGAAAACTAACTTATATACTTTTTTGTTAATAAATATATAATACATAGAAAACACCCAGACCAATACAAACAGATATGTTCATGCAAACGTTTGTACTGTTCGGGAATCGAACAAACAATACTTGATTTAGAAGGCCGTACCTCATTGTCTCAGTCGAAATCTTAGTCAAGGTAAAGTCACAGATATAACAAATTAGTCATCATCATCAGCCTGTAAAAGTCCACTGCTGGACCGTTGTCCAACAATTATTATCAATGGGACAGGTCGTTACCTGTCCCATTGATAATAATTGTTATTGGGGGAATTTTCCGTAGTCACCACGCTTTGAAACCACAGCAGGTTTTATTTGTACCCTCGTAAACGACGCTGCCCATTTCCTTATATTCCCTTAGACGTCTTCTACGATACCCACTGTGGTCCTTTTCCAAAACCCTTAGACCACACGGACGAGACACATTTGTAGCAAATGTTATTATTACCTTTCCGTAGGGCGCCACAACCGCAGGACACGGCGAGTTCTCAAGACATTAGCCCGGGGCGCGTCGAGCGGGCCCAAACCGCACATCCGCGCCGCGCCGCCACAATTAGCTGCAGCCTACACTGCGCTAATTGTCGCGGCCCCAGCTCGTTGTGCTGGTTAATTAACTAATTTTGAAGTTAAATAAGCAGACCTGTGTTTTAGGTTCGCAATGACTGCGCAGTTCTTTCACATACAACACCTACAAACCAACAAAAACACATCGACCGCCCAGCCTCGAACTAAGATTTTGCGAAGGTGGCCATCTGAAGGCCGATATTGGGTGACGATTCTGGTCCATCTATTTTCTTTCATTCTGCATACGTGTCCCGCCCAAGCCCACTTCAATTTGGCAGACTTTTCAATGCCTATTTTCATATACCTATAGTCAATTTATTAATTGACCAGATTGACGCGTCTAAAGGTAGACTTCCGTTCATTGCGGTCGATGGAAGTTGAGCTCGAAAAAAGAGTTTTTTACTCGTATAACAATGGAGCAGGGAGCCCATCAACCTCATGAATTTAAGCCACGCTTTAGCCGGTGCCACGGGACGATTGAACTGATGAATAAATAATGTACCTACCGGACCCATGCCTCGAGTGACACCCGTATCGAAAGGTCGCGGCTGGAGTAAATGTACGAGACATCCTGATTACGAGCAGGGAATGTTAATCAGACAGGTACAGTATTCGAGGGGAGCAGTGACGTGAGCAGTTGCCAGTTTTCAACTGGTCTGGCTCAAGTGGTAGTGGACTCTGAGTTTGACGTTTCTACTGATTTGCAAAGCCAGTCACAAGCGGTTCCCTTTCTGATCCTTACTAAATATCAATCCTAGCGCTTCCTTTAATATTCATACGTTTCCTAACTTTTTCTTCTAATCAGTGGCTAATGTATAAGCCGTATAACGCCAAAAAGCGAAACAAAATAAAAGCGCATACCCGTTAATATATATACGAGGAAGATTGAATCGTGATAGAACGCCAAAGTTTAAAATCTTATAACACTCACTGTTTGAACAACTTGTGTCGTGTGTAGACGGAGAGGAAGCGCTCAAATTGAGTTACGCATGTAACGCGGGATCGTTACGGGCCCGCGGCTGTTACGAACTGAGCAAATTGTTAACTGATAACAAACGGCAACACTCAAGTAGGTGTCATACCTACTTGCGTAATGCCTCAGACATCCGAAGTGGTTTTTTCCCTTCTACGCGAGAATGGATGTATCTGTGTGATTACCGGATTTAGAATAAGATCACCCCATCTCATGCCTTGAGTGTCGTAGAAGACCACTAAGGGAATATCAGGAAACGGACAGCAGCGTTTACCTGAGTTCAAACAACTCTACTGCGGTCACCGACTCGCCCGCCAAGCGTGCTGACTTGGCAAATCCCCCAAATGACAATTGTCATTGCGGGATGCCTTTGTCCAATAGACATTTGTAGGCTGTTTATGATGATGATGATGACACGAGACTTTTAAGACACCCAGCGTGAAACTTTGCCTATATAAACAGAAATAAAAAAATGTATCAACCATAATTTCGGGCAAAGAAGGCACATAATTTAGTTTTAATTGTAAAATTTTACTTCATAAGATTGTAGCTGCTACAAATATAGGCTGGCGTAACGTTTAAGATGCGAAAAGCTCATGTTCGTTTTCGAAGTTCTAATCGAAGTTTACGATTGTTACAATCTCAAATAGGCACTCATTTCTGAACTTCCCAACGTGAAAAAATACGTAAAATCGAGCCGCACTCGGCTTTTTCCGAACAGATGTGTATACGGCAGCAAACATAAAAACTGAGTCGCAAAAACAGACATGATATATTGGCCGAAGCTATAGTTTATGTGACGCGCCGGGAATGAAGCCGGCGTAACTGCGGACTGCGGGGGCTTATCTCATCGCTGTTATTGTGGCGCGAGCTGAGGGCGCGGGGCCAGCGCAAGCGGACACAATGGTGGGGGATTTAGGGGATACTTGCTTCATAGGAAGTGTTTGCTATACGGACAAAAGAATTGAGGGAAAACCGATACAGATTTTGACAGTTATTGAAAGGAAATTTTATGGGACAGGGAGTTTATAAATGGGGTATTGGAGAGAACCACCTCCTCACATCTCCACCTGTCCTCACATCTCCACCTGTCCTCACATCTCCACCTGTCCTCACATCTCCACCTCCAGATTACCCCTACCTAATTCAAAACACATTTCGCGCTCATTCGGTTTGGTTGGCCGCCTCACATTCACCGCCAAACGGGTTCAGGCGAAGCAAAGGTGAACATGAATTAGGTTCGAATCTTCACGAGTTCATTGCGTTTGGAATATGAAATGTGAAAGTATCTATAAAATTTGCTTATAATGACTAAGGTTATCCATGCTTTGCATACACACATTTTACAGAGAGTAGTCAAAGTCTTGGTAGGAAAAAATTAATGCAAAATTAATAATTAAATTTTAATTATTTTACAAAATGTTAGTAGAGCGGAAAAGCGGGGATCCAAACGCTAAAGTGGAGAAGCGAAGTTACAACGCGGCTATGAGGTCCAACAAGATAGCCATTATAAAGGCAAAGGCAGAGCATGTTGCCAGAATCGGTGAGCGCCTTGGAGGTTATCCTTCTGGAAGTCGTGCCTTTTGGTCACTCGCTAAGGCAGCTCAGGGTAACTTTTGCCAGTCTAATCTCCCACCACTGCTTAAAACTGATGGCTGTCTGGCTCACAGTGCAAAGGAGAAAGCCGATTTATTGGTAGATCTCTTTGCCTCTAACTCGACCCTCGACGACAAAGGAGCTACTCCACCCTCGATTTCGAACCATGCAAGTTCTCTTCCTGAGATTCGCATTACCCAGCGCTTGGTTAGGCGTGAACTTAGGAATTTATGCGTTCACAAGTCGAGTGGGCCAGATGGCATTCCAGCAGTTGTACTGAAAACGTGTGCTCCAGAACTTGCCCCTGTTTTAACGCGTCTCTACCGTCTTTCCTACAAATGTAAAAAGGTGCCATCTTCATGGAAGGTTGCTCATGTACACCCCATCCCTAAAAAGGGTGACCGGTCGGACCCGTCTAACTATCGACCCATTGCGGTGACATCTTTGCTTTCCAAGGTTATGGAGCGAGTCATTAACACCAGACTACTTGGCTACCTAGAAGAGAACCAGCTCATAAGTGACCGACAATACGGCTTTCGTCATGGTCGTTCAGCTGGTGATCTTCTGGCGTATCTGACTCACTGCTGGGCTGAAGCTTTGGATAGTGGTGGCGAGGCTCTTGCAGTGAGCCTCGACATCGCCAAAGCGTTTGATAGGGTCTGGCACAGAGCTCTTCTAATGAAGCTCCCTTCTTATGGCATCCCCGAGGGACTCTGCAAGTGGATTGCCAGCTTTCTGGATGGTCGGAATATACAAGTCGTTGTCGACGGTTCCTGTTCTGCATCCAGAACCATTAACGCTGGTGTTCCACAAGGCTCGGTGCTATCCCCAACGTTGTTCGTCTTGCACATTAATGACTTGCTCCAAACTGAGAGCATTCATTGTTATGCAGACGACAGCACGGGTGATGCGCGATACACCAGCCATCAGAATGTCCCTCGTACCCTGGTTGTGGAAAGACGGGCACAGCTTGTGTCGGAAGTTGGAGACACACTAAACCGGGTCTCTGAGTGGGGTGAATCGAATCTGGTTCGGTTCAATCCGACGAAGACACAGCTGTGCGCGTTCACTGCGAAGAAGGACCCTTTCGTCGTGGCACCAGAGTTCCAGGGTGTATCTCTCAAGATATCTGGGAGTATCGGGATCCTGGGCATGGAAATCTCCAGCAAGGTCCAATTTGGGCGTCATTTGGAGGACAAAGCTAAATTAGCTAGTAAAAAATTGGGTGTCCTTAACAGGGCGAGGCGGTTCTTCACACCGAGTCAGCGGCTTGTGCTGTACAAGGCCCAAGTACGACCTCATGTGGAGTACTGCTCTCACCTCTGGGCAGGCGCCCCGAAATACCAGCTTGACCCATTTGACGCCCTCCAACGACGAGCTGTGCGGATTGTCGGTGATCCTGATGTCACTAAAAACTTGGAGACGTTGGCCCTGCGTAGAGACTTTGGCTCCCTTTGCGTCTTCTACAGACTCTTTCACGGAGAGTGCTCTGAGGAGCTATTTCAAATTATGCCAGTGTCACCATTTTACCACCGCACTACTCGACGCCGCGGCAGGGTCCATCCATACCATTTGGAAACTTTTCCATCCAGAACTGTTCGTTTCCAACGTTCGTTCTTTCCGCGTACCTGTAAGCTCTGGAATGAGCTCCCAGCCGCGGTGTTTCCTGATCGCTACGACTTGTCCTTCTTCAAACGTGGTCTAAAGAGAACTCTTTCCTCACGGTAGGCAGCGACTAAGCTGTGCCCCTGGCATTGCAGAGTTTATGAGCGGCGGTAACCATTTAACATCAGATGGGCCGCTTGCTCGTCTGCCACCCATAGCAATAAAAAAAAAAAAAAAAAAAGATTATTACGTAAATGAAATTGGGATCCGAACCGAAATCACTGCTCCACTGCATTTGCCTTACTGAGCAGTGGTTTCGGTAAAAAGAAAACACTTATATGTGTCTTGCAAATAAACGGCTGTAATTTGTAGTACGTTCGTTATTTTATTTCTATCTTACAATTGCTTGCTTAACCTTAATAGCCTTATTTAATAAGCCTATTAAGCCTTGTTTTTGGATAACGTCATTATGATCTTACAAAGAGGCTTAGATGTTCACGTACTCGTGCGTTAGTGGGGTGCCCGGAAGCGACTTCGCTGCTAATATTATCACGTGGCTGGCCCACTCGCTCGCCCGTTGCTAAAATTAAAAGCAATTTCTCATTATTAACGGCACACAGACTATGCAGAATCCAATTATAAGTTCATTAAACAAGTTAAGCAGCGGTTGTGGAACACGTTTTTAACAATGAGGGCTGTTGTGTAGCGCGCGACGGAATACCTATTAGCGCCTACGCTCGCGTCGGTGGCTCGGTTAGGAAACATAACCTGGGTCTGGATTGCATTGTATGCCCTCTGAGCCTCTTCTTCGTGCCCCGAGTGATGAGTGCGGAGCGCGATCCAGTTATTGGGGCGTAACGGTGTGGTGGGTGCAGCCACACCGATGCACGAGGTCCGCCCGGGGGGCGCTCTGTTGCTTCCGGTAGCCGGGGGTAGAGGTATTTGCCCTCCCCAGACCAGGAGTACCGGCCGCTTGTCATTTGTCATCAATACGAACATAATAATATGCTTTGGCGCTGGGTCCCTGCAAGTTGCGACACTGACGATATAAAATAAAACGCATTAGACTTGATTTCGTCTCAAATGTGGGCTCCATGAATTGTGAACAACAATCTTAAAACAAGAATTACCTAAATACGAGTAAAACCACGGACACAAGCTAGTAAACAATAATCCGAATATTGAGCGTCTGTTAATCTGTTTTTGGTCCCTTTGTTTGGCAGTCTGTTATTGTTTAGTGAAGATTTGCGTGTCCTAAACTAACATAGACTAATCTATAACTATAATAGTGCGGTATTTCGAGACTATAAATAATGTATATTAACATTATTTATCATGAAATTCGACTGAGTTATAATTATTATTAAAGCTGTGGTTTCTTCGTTCAACATGCATGAAAACAGACCGGGTGTCATTAAAAGAATATGAATTTGAATCCTCTCATAAAAATATTACCTACGTCCGCAAAATTAAAGGGATTCAACTGTCCTATTGACAAAGCGTCCGGGTTTTTAATATTAAACGAATTGGCTCCGTCCAACAATCCTCCCAATTAGTAGCGGAATGCAAATTTAATATTTTAACTCACACATTAACCTTTTGTAACAATGGCTCATAATAAAATCGGAGGAATTGCCGAGCATTGTTAAAAATTATGATCCCACCCAAGAGACAAAGGAACAATTCGTGTACGATTCAGCGAAATACAACAGGAGATGAGTACCTGCGAAGTACGCAATTTCCTTTTATAATAGTGCCTCTTATAATAGTAATTTCCTCTTATAATATCTATCATACCCCGCACTTCTTTATACATTACACGACTGCAGCTAAATTGCTCTTTGCTTAATAGACTTAGTTTGCTAATAACCATTTGGATATCCATAGAACAGCTTACATAAGTGCCAATATGTCCCCGAATGCTATCGTCTCCGCGGCCGAAGTTTAAACGTTGAGCGCAATCTAAGTTGGTGGGGAGGCTGCGGCCGATCAGACGATGTTCGCAGCCGAGCAGCTGCTGTAAGCGCCACTGAACTAGCCACCACGATACCCTGGCCTGTAGCTTCACTATTATTGCAATGTATTCACGATTGAGACTATTCAGTTTCATTGTTCTTGTATTCGAAAGATCGAAAAGTCTGAGTAGTATTTAATCACATTGTATCTAATGAGAATTGAGGCCCAAAATCGATCAAGGTGGCGAACATTATAACGCCTATGTCCAACAGTGGACTGACACGGGCTGATGATGATGATGATCTATTGAGATATAATACTTACTTCAACAACAACATTAACAGCCTATTGCAGTCCACTGGGCTGGTGGTCAAACTACTGATGTTGCAGATGTACACATGGGCGGCGGTTATTTCATTAAAAAAAACTGGACATTATAATCGCCACTCTAGGTAGGGGGCTGGCGATCGGCAGGGCCAGGGAACCGGCAATTATTTCGTCGGCCTGACGATATGATAAAATATTGGTAGATACTAGAAGATTTATTCCAAATCTATTACTTAAGCGTTTCGTTTATTATTTGATGTTGGTGTAAGTCATGTAGACGGTATAGACGGCATGTCTGATGTTAAACAGTAATCCTTGGACGTCAGCAATGACAGGGCACAGTCATGCCACGGCCTACCAAAAGGAAATGCTCTCTAAAAATGATTTTCAAAGGACATGTCGTAGCGACCGGGAATCACGAATGCGGCGTCACGTCATTTCACCGTTGTAAAACAAAGTTTATAGAGCCCTAATTTTGATACAAGACTACTTTGTAGGCCATTTTTATTTCTTTTAATAGGTATTTTTAACACAAAGTGCGCTCACCTTCGTCCTTCAAAGGCTTTATGAAAGTCCAATTTCTAAGCAGTTAATGAGTTTCTAAGTTTTCCATTAGCTAGTCATAAATTATTATGTAATACGAGTATTTATGTTACTATCATGCTTATCGTTATGCTTAATGTTAATCTGCTTTGCATTTAATAGCCTGCTTAATAGTTTTAGCAAATTGTTAAATCATTTGGTTGAATATTGTCTACGTTTAATAAAATTGCTAAAGAAGGAAGCAAACTTCTACTTTTACTTTAAAAAATAATAACTTATCGGTAGCATAAGTTGTTTCATTAATTTCAACATTGATTGACTGGCTCGGTGGCTCAATTGGTAGTGACCCCTGCCTTCTGAACCAAAGGTCGTGGGTTCGATTCCCACCCGGGACAAACATTCGTGTGACGAACACTTGTGTTTGTTCCGTGTCTGGGTGTTAATATTTGTATTTTATTTGTGGTACCTTCGTTGTTCTGATACCCATAACACAAGTGCTTAAACTACTTTCTTTGGGATCCGAGCAATGTATATGATGTTGTCTGATATTCATGGCTCATCTTCTGGACTGCCCAGCTTGTCCGGATCGGTGCTCACGGAAAGACCTATTACTCGCTAATGGTAATGCTGTCCGTGTAGCAGAGTTTTGGTCTCGGAAAATCTGACCGGTTGTTATTGCCATCGACACGATAAGAAGAAGAAGAAGAAGAAGTCTGATATTTATATTTACGAATTAATTCCGTCGGCTCCTTTCCATTATCAGGATACCATCCTTACGTAGTTGACATACCATCTATTCATACAAAAAGATTTGCGAATTCCTTGTTGCCGGTAACATTGGAATTCTCTGCCAGCCGACGTCTTTCTGAATGTTACAATTGGGAAATTAGTGCAGTCAATGAAGCGAAAAATACGGGCTAACCTCCGAATTTTTTTACTGTGATCCGATTTGCATGAAATTTTGGAATTAGGCTCATCTTACCATTAACTTCAAAAGCGAAAATGATTTGAACTCCGCCACCACCATGGGGGTGGTTGCCACCCCTTCTCGGGGGTCAATGGTTGTTTTTTCAAAATAACCTCGGATATCGATTGAAGATCTAATTTTAAGCAAAAAAGTTTCTATAAAGTTTCTCGAAAAATCTAATACTTTTCAAGTTATTGGCAATTGAAAATTCGCAAATTTTTCACGATTTTCATCAGTTTTTTTCAAATATCTCCAAAAATATACGTTTTATCGAAAATTTTATAAGGAACGAAACTGTAGCAGGTAAAAAAATGAACAATTTGGTTTTTTACAAAGTATTCTAAGTGCAATATTAAGCTAGATATTAAAGATCAAAGCCGTTTTTTATTTTATCTGAAATTTCATCGATGTAGTCAATGCCATCTAGCAGCGAGCAAATGCATTTTATGCTTTCTAATCGAAAAGGGTTTTGTAGTGCTTGAAATAAGCTTTAAAATGAGCTTTATCAAAAGTCTTTTGCACGTAAAATAAGTGAGCTATATTGCAAATAAGCGGAGCATCGAATGTTTTTTCTTTTCAATCAATGGGTTCAAATAAGTGCCATTTCCACCAAAACCAAAATTAATCATATTCCGCCTAGAATTAACTTTATTATGAAGAGTTTTATAGATTGTATTAGTTTGGCTGCTTTAGGACACATAGTTTTCAAAAAAGTCACGATTGAAAAAAAATCGAGAATTTCAAATTTTTAAAAATCCCACCCCTTTTTCATAATATCTCAAAAATGACGACAGATACGTATAAAAGTGTAGGGATAAAAAATTTAGGTATTTTTCTGACAAACAATTTAATTTTTTTGTTTTTTCTATCAAATAAAAATTGACGGAGATATGATTGTTTAAAGAGCGCGTGGCAGCGCAATCACAGCCTCCCTTAATCGTGACTTTTTTGAAAACTATGTGTCCTAAAGCAGCCAAACTAATACAATCTATAAAACTCTTCATAATAAAGTTAATTCTAGGCGGAATATGATTAATTTTAGTTTTGGTGGAAATGGCACTTATTTAAACCCATTGATTGAAAAGAAAAAACATTCGATGCTCCGCTTATTTGCAATATAGCTCACTTATTTTACGTGCAAAAGACTTTTGATAAAGCTCATTTTAAAGCTTATTTCAAGCACTACAAAACCCTTTTCGATTAGAAAGCATAAAATGCATTTGCTCGCTGCTAGATGGCATTGACTACATCGATGAAATTTCAGATAAAATAAAAAACGGCTTTGATCTTTAATATCTAGCTTAATATTGCACTTAGAATACTTTGTAAAAAACCAAATTGTTCATTTTTTTACCAGCTACAGTTTCGTTCCTTATAAAATTTTCGATAAAACGTATATTTTTGGAGATATTTGAAAAAAACTGATGAAAATCGTGAAAAATTTGCGAATTTTCAATTGCCAATAACTTGAAAAGTATTAGATTTTTCGAGAAACTTTATAGAAACTTTTTTGCTTAAAATTAGATCTTCAATCGATATCCGAGGTTATTTTGAAAAAACAACCATTGACCCCCGAGAAGGGGTGGCAACCACCCCCATGGTGGTGGCGGAGTTCAAATCATTTTCACTTTTGAAGTTAATGGTAAGATGAACCTAATCCCAAAATTGTATGCAATTCGGTTCACAGTAAAAAAATTCGGACCTATAATGCTTCATTGACTGCACTAAATATTTAAGGCTACAGTGGATGACTAAGTATGCTCTATCCTAGGCCATATCATAACTTAACATGTGTCATTGTGGTCAAGTGCTTTCTCAGGATTAAAAAAGAGTTCACTTCAACTGTGAGTTTTCCAGGCACAATAATTATAGGTATTATTTTTAATACAATTTCGCGGCCAAATTCTTAATTGATAGAGTTATATGCTAGTAGAGTTGCTATGGTAATTCTGTATCTTATACTTTCGCGATGCCTCAGCAGAACTTTGACTAGTCAAGCTGCTAACACCGCGGATACGAATTCAAAAGAATAAGACACAATGCAATACCAGAGCAATTTGCCGGGGCGTTTAAATAAACTTGTGAATAAAATGAAAAGAAAGCCAAGTGTGAATTGGACCATAGATATTTAGGGATCCTTCTGATCAAGAGAGAGAATAGAATAGATTCTAATAGAATAAGAGACAGAGGGCATGACGAATCTTCGTTCGAATTGAGCCGCCCGTCCGGGGATGGACCACAAACCTATAGAATAACGCAGCCAATTTTTTTTTTATTTTTTATAGTGGCTCGACATAATGGCTTCCCTACGCCTGATGGAAAGCGAAAGAGAAGCCCAAGTCACTGTGACAACGGGCAAGTAACTGGCTGATGATGGTAAATGACTTTTGGGTTAGGGTTGGGCCGGCGTGGCGGTGGCCACTGACAGGTAACTAAGCAGTTACTTGCCTGTAAGTCCCAGCGACTTGAGCTTTTTTTTCGCTTCCCATCAGGCGTAGGGAAGCTATTATATCGAGCTACTATAAAAAAAGAGTCGATAGGGATTTCTTAGTCTTAAGGAAAGTAGTTGCTAGGTTTTTGTCAAAAAAAATATTAGGCAACAAACCTTCCTCACAGACGTTTTTCAATAGCTTAAACTAAATTCCACGCTACTATCAATTTAAATTTATTAGATAGATAGATATTCTTTATTGTACATAACCAAATATTTACAGAAAAGAGTATACAGAAATATAGTAGGTACAATGTAGGCGGTCTTATCGCTCTTCATTCTTCTTATTGCTTGATACTTGATTTTGCAACCACGGATGTTCTTTCTTTCTTTCCAACATAAATGTCAATTGTAATGGAACGCGATAGTTTAAAATTATGTACAAATAAATAGTTGAATTAATGTTATACTAAGTGTAATCATAATATCATCATCATCAGCCTGCAAACGCTCACTGCTAGACATCTCCCAATGACTGTTTAACTTAATTTTTATACTTAATTTTTAGATACTATTTTTACACATTACATAATTATACTTAACTTTTGTTAGTTTCCTACGGAACACTACAAATCTCTGCAAACAACAGCGAATGGTAAATGGTTTTCTTGTGAGAAACCTCTGTAGTTGGTGGTAAAGTTTCTCCCTGAACGCGAGCTCGTAGATTGGTTTTTGTAGTCGCGTGAATCACCCGGGAGCGGGCGAGCGGGCGAGGCGAGGCGGGGACGCCGGGAACTCGCGGACGCGCAAAAAATACACACTGGGTATAAATATTTTCTAAAGAATGGCCAAAATGTTCCGTCTCTTTTTGTTTTCTTTTTTAAGGGAAACCTGTATTTTCTGCCTGTTTTTGCTATACTTCGCCGAGCTAAGATAAAAAAGAAAATAATTTGTTATTGCCAAGTCAAGCTTTTTCCCTAGCAGCTTTTTTTAAATGAGGGCAAGTTTCTTCAATTTCAGAAAAGTTTAGTTGCAGTTAGCAAAAAATGAACCCCCATAAATCTACAACATTCATCCAACCAGATTTGAGCCGTTAAAAGCATGTTCCTGAAAGAAAAAAACCGCTTGCTATTCAGTTTCTTAATGGACGTTGCTCACATTTCTTGGTGAAATCTTCGCTTGTGGCAAAGTTCATTGTGAGAGCGATTGGACGGCTGCGCGCAGGGCCGAGACACGCAGCGCGATTGTGCGCCACAATGGAACCCGCCTTGTAACATTTTTCATATTCCATAATACTTTTTATTCGCTTAATAAAATGAAAGAGAAGCAAAAGGGATTATTCCGAGTAAAAGGCCCGGCTAGACAGCGAGGTATTTTTGTCCGCGAAGGACGAAAAGAAGCATTTGAGTTTTATTTTTGCGGTATCGTTCAACAAATGGAACATTTATATCCAAAGACAGCATTACAAAAGAGGTTACAACTTGCAATAGCGTCGACAATTTAATTCTGAGGTTTCGAAAACTATGCATTAAACCGATTGTACAACACGCGAATTACTCTTACGAACGAAATATCAAAAAAATGGATATAAATCATTAACAATAAATGCTCGAGGATAGGTATATACCTCTATACAAAGCCTTCTTAAACTTAGTTTACGCGTATAAAGATCTCTTTCCAAACAGTAGGCAGTAGCATAAAAGTGCCTCCGGCAGTGCTGATATCCATACGCGGCGATTACTGTTTGTTTAAGAGAGGTAGGGCATAGCGAATCTTCGCTCGAATTAAGCCGACCCGCCGGGGAAGGACTTCCACCCTATAGAATACCGCAGTCAAATGACCTCTGGGTCGTGTTTCTGCCGGCGAGTAGGGTTTCTTGGGGGGGGGTGGGTGGGGGGGGTTAGGGTTGGGCCGGCATGGCGGTGGCAACTGACAGGTAACTGACCAGTTACTTGCGTTGTCACAGCGACTTGGGCTTCTCTTTAGCTTTCCATTAGGCGTAGGGAAGCCATTATGTCGAGCCACTATAAAAAAAAAACAGGTAGGCTCACTCGTCTGCCACCCATAGCAATCAAAATATAAAAAAAACATCTCTACAATATCACAAAACGACGAACACAAGAAACATGCGACAGTATCGCAGCGGTAAACACTCGTACATCATCGCTCCGGACCTCTCGAGCCGGTTTATGAGAGATTCCTCGTCACGGCGGAGGGAGCGTTCTTTAGTGTTATTTCCTCCATTGTTTAGTGTGCGGTGCTCTCGCATTACTCCCTCCCCGACCGTAGCGGGACAAACTATTATATTAAGTTTTTTTTGTTGTATATTACTTATAGAACTCGTTACTTTAATAAAAAAACAATAGTCTTTATTTACATAGGCTTCGTTAAGAAAGGTATGTGTGAAATGAGGTACGGTATGTAAAGGAGCGACGTATCATGTTTTCGCTCCAAGCCACTCTCATCTGCATCCTGCCGAAAGATGAGGTTCTTTGAGCTCTCCTTGCTTAAGTAAAGCCGAGTAGAATTTGGGTTCGAATTCCGGTCGACTCTGTAAAATTAATTAGGGCTTGGATGTCCTAAGAATCGTCTACAGTCTTAGTTATCATGATCGAATACCAGACTCATAATATAAAGCGTCATCGCGGCTGCGGTTGCGGCATTGTGTAATTTAATTGAGAAAAAATACTGAGTTCTCCTCGGTAGGGCTTCACACTCAAAGCTGGTAGTGGTACTTACATACATAGGTACATACATAATGTCACCCTTTCTCGCCTTTCTCCCAGAGAGGTAGGCAGAGACCACCTCCTCCTATTGGCTACGATCTTGGCATAACTTTTGGTTCGTCCACATTCATCTCTTCATACATGCTCGTCGGTTTAGGGTACTATTAGTATTTTACCAACGTATATTTTATGGGTAGTGATAGAGCGTGTTAAACTAAACGAATAAGGATTTATCTGCCCGGTCATTAAATGATCATTATTAAGCTCGCTCCCAAAGGTCTTTAGAATTAGATAAGAAGGAAAGTACCAGTGAATGCCAGGGTATCGTAAAACTGATTTGTGGGTGGATTCAGTCCGCGCCCTCCAAAAGGGATGCTACCCGTGTTCCTTTGAAGTGTTTGCGATATCTGAGCGCAACGCTCTGTAAGGACGGACGTGCAGTCAGCGGCAAATATATGTACTCAAATACACGTGGTAAACAGTGTACTTGAATTATAAAATTAGAGTATAATATCAACATTTCATGCATCAAAAAGATCTAAACACGCTGTTGTTTGTCAAATAGAAGTAAACAGAAGAATTTTTATAATTATTATCTCTCCCTCTTACTAAGGTCAAATCTATTGTATCACAAATCTTTTAAAATTTGCATAATTATCTCATGATGCAATGCGGAATTTTAAAAGATTTAACGTGCACATATTTTTTCTAAACCCGACGTGTCGGCCGTATTACAACGGCCGTAGTCACGGGGAAGACTCAAAAAATCTGTTATTATACATAAACAAACTTACATAAAAATCAACACATCCAATACCATTATGTAATATCGAGCTTTCTCATAAATGAAAACATGCAATGATACATCGTGTGCATCTTTGTCAAACTCTAATACTTCACTATGTGTTGTGTAGTTCACGCTTCTTATCACGCTATCTTTGATTTGATTACGGCTTTTTCAATAACTTACCATCAAGTGACCTTCAGGCCCGTTTGCCCTTTTTGTCATAAAAAAAATACCGTTACATGAATACTAAACTTCCGGAAAGTACCCTGAGTGTATCTCCGGCCTTAAGAGCCTTTTGAGGGCTTTGGGCAAAAATACTCGACACTCAATTTGCAAGTAATGTTTTATTTCTGCGTTTAATGTTTCTGGATCCCTTTAGCTGAAATTTTGCTTAGAATTTAAATGTCTACCTTCTTTTATCGAGTTTGCGAAATTGAAAAACACTCTCATTGAATGAAAACAAATTTCATTGAATGAAAAATGTTTACGAGGGAATAACTAAATAGTTCGTCTCTTTTTGTGCTGAATTCAATAGTACTGAAATAATAAGTAGCCTACCTACTCTCCGGAGTCCGGGAGACTTTTCCAGGTGCGAGACATGACCTTTCAAAAATTAACTTAATTTTTTTTTATGCGAGAGGCGGCAGACGAGCACGTGTGATGCCTGATGGTAAGCAATTGCATGCATATGCATTCTGGTCTAAACTGTACGTCAAGACGGGTCATTGGTAGACCGCGGCTATAAACGTATCGTTATATCGTTAAGACCGACTTGATGAATCGTAAGAGCAAAATTTAAGTTTATTTTTGAACGGTAGTTCATCTCTCCCATCAGATGAAGTCTACCGGACTCCCCTGAATAAATATTTACATTGTTGAAGTTGATGTACAGTCTATCAAATTGTTCTACCTCTAATATGTACTCATATGTTGTTTAAATAAACACGAAAAAGTTTGTATACTCTTACTTTAGTGGAAAAATTCTGAATTGCGCTGAGAATATCCAAATGAGAAAAGTAAACAAAACAAAGAGAAACATACGTAGGACACAAACAACAAAGCATGTGAATAGAGAATTTCCTTTACAAAGCTGGTCTGCGCCGCAGCTCAAATGGCCCGCAAGGTAATTATTATTTCAAGCACAAATGCAGGCATCCGCCGAAACGGCCTTGCGTCGAGTGTCGACGCTCAACGCCGGTCAAATGCGCGCTGTGAGGTCCAACAGCACACCGGCGAGGCTCCTATGGCCTGCAATTACTTTAGAGAGTATGTAACTCACCTAGTGGCGGCTAACTAGATATATAGCTTAATGTTTCTGGAAATGCAATGAATATATAGACTTCCTTAGGGAATGTATTCATGTTACATGTGCTACTCTTCATGCATAGAATATAGGTATTCTGCAAACTTTGGAAGAATTCTATCTTAAGCGTTCCCTTACGTCTCAATCGGTTCTTGTCTCTGTTTCAGTCCCTTACACCAAAGCTTACGAACTTGTATTAAAAACATTTAACTCATCCTCAAAAGTTAAGTTTTTGAATAATCTCCTTTTCTTTTTGCGGCGTGAATCTCTAAAATACTCACTGAATTAAAGATCCCAGTATTCGAGTGCTTCCTACTCATTACATAGATCAATGTCGGACATTACAACGTCCCGTAGGTACAAAGATTGTGTACAAATAAACAATACAATGAACAAGCTAAAAAACAATTAAATTAACTCAGCACACAGAATCATCCATCATCGTTAGAATCTTTACATACAATCAGATAATGGATTCTTACCGATGAGTCATAGTTTGATGCATGAATCAAAGCATACGTTTCTGTACTTGTGACTAGTATCAAACAGCGACGCAACCCTCTCGAGCGCATTACGGGCGGGCGCTGCCTTTGTACCGTCCGGGGTCCGGCCAGGGGCGAGCGGCCCTCACCGCCGGACGCTAATAAGCGGTGTAGGGTTACACTGAAGTGCTCTATTGATACCAACGGGAACTACGCACAGGGAAACACTCGCAATCTTAATAACTATGTTGCGCATGTACGTGCCAGTCTCCTTTCTACTGCCAGTCTTCTTAACCCCCGACTTACATCTGGTAGAACGGGTAGATCCCACTTCTGTGAGTTACTTGTATCGACTCGAGCTTCCCCTGCTCTTCCCAACAGGCGAGTGGTACTGACTCCTATAAACAGTGCCTACAGGATGGCAAGTCGGCAAAATGGGCCCCTAACCGTAGGGCAGTCCCCAGATCAGAAGAACATCTCGACTCCCAACATGTTTATTACACATTTAGTAAAAATCCGATGAATTTGCTACCCACAAAAATTTCTCGAAATCGCCACCGCCTATAAACAAAAAAATAGCCAAATATCTTATTCGTCGTGACATCATTCGAACTTGGGTTTAACGAAGGACTTGTGCCCGCTGCGCGACGCATAAACGTTGATTTATAGCCAATGTGTAGTTAAGTTTGTCGCTCAATCAGAGCTATGTTTCATTACCCATTATGCGGGTTAACCGACAATAAACATTACGCACCATTATGAGAGCGGCATTGTTTATAGCTATGCGTAAATGTGAGATCAAGTTTGTTACCCATTAAGGTTTCTTAATATTAATTAAAAATACTTTTATGTGGAAAATGGTGAATGAACATGGAATGAAGATTAATGAATAAGTCTTTATTCATTTAAAGGATTGTGCCAATCCCTTATAAATCATCAATTTATACAATCCTACTTCCTTCCTACTAATATTATAAACGCGAAAGTTTGTTTGGATAGATGGATGGATGTTTGTTCCTCTTTCACGCAAAAACTTTTGAACGGATTTTAATGAAACTTTACAGAAATATAGTTTCTACATCAGATTAACACATAGGCTATGTTTTATACGAATATTCACGCGGGCAGAGCCGCGGGCAGCAGCTAGTTAAGTTATAAAGCTCAAATTTTAATTTTAAAATGTATTTCGTTTCCGATGATAGCTTCCAATATATACGTGCATAAATACTTCTTCGGCGCTATCAAATCAGTCTTGTGAATAAATAAAATAATTTAAAAGCTTAAAGGAGTCTGCCCACTACACCGTACCATACCATGGCCGTGCTATGAACGTGTCAAGCACGGAAGGTAATACGATACGGCTTGCTTTGCCCACTGAAACGAGTCGACGGCGTTTAATGCCCGTATGATACCCGTATGATGCCCGTATGATGCCGGTATGGTGTCCGTATGCAACCCGTATGTTGCCCACCCGTAATTTGTGTGACTATTCATAGGAAGCCGTTTCATTATCGCATGTGTATCGGTAATGCCTGGACGTCTGGGGAGTGGTTTTAAGAATAGGTATGGCTATTAAAAGATTAACTGTACAATTTGTACTAAGATTGTATAGGCTGGACTAAACTCAGAGAAGGCATTTGAGACGCGTTTATAACGGTCCTTATACGCGGTTATAACCCGTATTATCACCGTGCGCGGAGCGTACCGGCACCGGCAAAATATTCTCGCCGACAATTCTGAACTGTCCGTGCATGGCACGCGACGGTGTTGGTCGGTGACGGAACGGTCTAATGGGCATCGTCTCATAGTTTTCAATACAAAGAATACTTTTTTGTCTGACACGTTCATAGCACGGCCATGGTATGATACGGTGTAGTGGGCAGAGTCCTTAAATTTACAAGCAAGTCACGTAGTTAGTAAAATTTAAAATTTAGCACACAGCACTAAATAAATGGGCGTACCTCACTTTCTGCATCCACGAGTAAGTAATGGTTTCCAAGGAATTTAATAAAAGTTTTAAACATTTAATATTTCTTATTGGACGAGTATTGGCTAAGTTTGAACCTTTTAGTTTTAGTGGGGATTCTTGCAAAGGCGCGCCACTAAATGTGCCTTAGTAACTGAAAATAAGAATTCAGGGTAAGCCCTAGCGGGCAAATTAATGTTGTTTATGTTTCGTATGCCGAAATAGCAAATCGCAGTGGTACCAAGAATTTGTTAATATACCTAATTAGACCTATGACAACACACCTGTGAATCACGATTAAATAATTTGAATAGATTTAAAAATAAATAAATAAATAAATAAATAAATATCCCAAGACATGCCACGCTGGGCCACACAGCGCCACCTAGCCCCAAACTAAGCCGAAGCTTGTACTATGGGTACTAGACAACTGATAAACTTACTTAGATACTTTTTTTTTGTAAATTAATACATATTATACATAGAAAACACCCAGACCAATACAAACAGACATGTTCATGAACACAAATGTTTGTACCGTGCGGGAATCGAACCCACGACCCTTGGCTCAGAGGGCAGAGGTCACTACCAAATGAGCCACCGAGCCTGTCAAAATGATTTATTATAAGTGAAATTACCCCACGTTCTATTAAACTTTTCAATCTTTTATCTATTCTTATCACGCAAACAACTCCATTTGCCAAGAAGTTGTCCAGAAATTGGTCCAGTTAGGTTAGGTATCAAGTTGTTATACCTTATCTGGCGAGTGAGCCCGATTTATGTCCGGAGACGGCGACGCGCGTGCCATACAACTCGTATAATATTCAATGTAGTATTTCAGAAGCGACATGCCATTTTTCATACTGAAGTTGGAGCCAGGATTGCTTATGAAGTTGCATACATTTATGACATCCGCCTCCGATTGTGACAAGTTTATTAAAACAAATAATCTAGAACAATGTTTGCTAAGTAGCGCAAAATACATAAAACCGGCCCAATGGCTCATTTGGCAGAGACCTCTGCCTTCTGAACCAAGGGTCGTGGGTGCGATCCCCGCACAGTACAAATATTTGTGTGCATGAACATGTTTGTTTGTATGTAATATGTATTTGTTTAGAAATAAATATTATAAATATTAGACAACATCACATACATTGCTCCAATCCCAAAGTAAGCACTTGTGTTATGGGTATCAGAACAACGAAGGTACCACAAATAAATACTTAAATACAAATATAAACACCCAGACACGGGACAAACACAAGTGTTTAACGAATAATTGACTCGGGTGGGAATCGAACCCACGATCCTTGGTTCAGAAGGCAGGGGTCACTACCAATTGAGCCACCGAGCCAGTCAAAAAAAAAGAAAAAAGTAAAAAAAGTATGGTTATCAACTATCTAGTACCCATAGTACAGACTTCGGCTTAATTTGGGGTTAGATGGCGCTATGTGAGTATGTACGTAATGAGAATTAAATATATTAAACTTGTTATGTATTGGTATAAACTCTACCTGTCTACAGTACCTGTTTACTAGCCGACTTGGCGTGCTTAGTATCGCCATGTTATTCAAATAATTAAAAATTATACAAACTTGTCCTTAGAATAACGAATACATTAAACCAAGAATCATCCAATTTGGTGCAGCTGTTCGAAAGTTATGCGGCCAAATACATTTCGAAGAACCATTTTTATTTATATAGGATTTATAACAACACAAATAAACAGGACAGAGTTAATGCTTAGTTACTTCCGAACGCTTTAATTAATACTATAATACACCAAAGGCTTTCGCCGTCTTCATTCAACTAAACTTCTTTTAATTTTTACAAAACAATGTTACGCTTAGGTTACTCTTCCCAAAAATCCTGCCAAATGTTGGTACAATAATAAAATGGTAAGTGATATCTGTGTTGCGGCCAAGATCGTAGCTCTGGCGCCGAGCCAGCAGATCTCTTAAATAGATAAATAATATCGTTGTATGTCCTCATACGCCGCGTAGCAGAAAACAACATGTTGTGCGAGATAAGATAATACGTGCCGGTCAGTTATTGGGCTAAAGATACTTGAAGTTGTGAAAAAGGTCTTGGTCTGAAAATCATAAAGATATTACATAAACTTTGTGACAATTTAATATGGCAGTTTTGTGGTGAAGGGGCTTTATCCAACAGATGTCCTTCTTTAAACGAGATTTAAAGAGAGCTCTTTCCTCACGGTAGGCAGCGGCGTGGCTGTGCCCCGGCATTGCTGATGTCCATGGGCGGCGGTTACTGTACCATCAGACAGGCCACTTGCTCGTCTGCCACTCACACACACAGCAATAAAAAAAACTTTGTCTCGTATAACTTTTTCTCATACAACAAAATAAATGTAAATTTAATTAAATAGGACTTTATAATGTGTGTCATATTAACTTTCCAATTTCTAAGTAAAAGAATGAATAGGCATGTAAGAAAATGCATATATACAAGTAAATAGAAGGAGAACTTTTAATTTTGTTCTTAGACAGAAGTTGAAGTAAATGAACCAACATCAGGTACAGAAGTTGTGATATATCGGTTGATAAACTCTTCTGCATTGATAATATAATTATTTAAACAGATATTGTTTGTCTCTATTTTAATACTTTAGCTAAGTATATAATATTCCCAGTTATGTTGTACGGCTCTGAGCTGCAGTTAAAAGGGATCAATTAGTGCATCAATTTGTTCTCTCGATTCATCGCGTGCTGTTTGCGACCGAAAGCTTCCGAATTGAGAGCAATCCGTTAAGCCATTATTTTTGTTGTAAGGTATTAAACACTGTATTAAACTTACACATATTTGTTTACCTCGGAATCATTTGTCTTGATCGCCGACGTTATAAGTTGAGGTAATATTTTTCAATCTCTTTAAATGGAAGAAGGTAGTGCATAGCGAATCTTTGCTCGAATTGAGCCGCCCGTCCGGGGTAGGACCTTCACTGTACAGAATACCGCAGCATAATGACCTCCCAGTCGTGTTTCTATCGGTGAGTAGGGTTTCCGGAGCTCGTAGGGGGGAGGGGGGTATATAGGATAAGGCTGGCATGGCGGTGGCATCTGACAGGTAACTGACCATTTACTTGCCCATTGTCGCAGTGACTTGGGCTTCTCTTTTGCTTTCCATGAGGCGTAGCGAAGCCATTATGTCGAGCTACTATAAAAAAATGGGCGATCATGCCAACATTTTTGTATGGCAACAAACGTAGTCCATATGGGACTAAAGACTTTCAACTCATCAATCAAAATCACATTGCTTCTTTATTGAGTCTGTGAATACATCAATTAACTTTATAAAGAAGTGATGAAATCAACCCTAAATATCGTAAAAGCTTTCGTGCTCATACAAACGTGTCAAGATGGATTACTTTTTGACGAGCGTGACTCTGTAACGTCTAAGATCCCGACTTAATAACGTTGTATTTTGAACATACGTGATAGCAGCTACGCACGTGTCTGCCCAATTTCTTTGTTTTCGACTCTGCTATCAGTCAATCAGTATTACAATTCTGACAAGTCTCTCCTGCCGCCAATCCCGCGTTAGGCTTCGTTCTCAGTAAACAGACGGTTTGCTGCCGACTGAGTTAGCGGCGTATCGGTTAAGTATGCTCTTCCCCATACTTCAAATGGAGCTTTTACAGTTTGCTTGTTTTGAGTGTCTGTAATACCTAGTTTTTAAGTCAATTGTATGATGCGCAATAAAGAATATCTATCTCACTTTAAGCAAGTTGCAGCGTTAGTTTTACGCGCGCTAACTATTCGGTATTATACTAAACCAATATGCCGCTAACTCAGCCGGCGGCAAACGGTTCGCCTACTGAGAACGAAGCCTAAGGCTTTACCAAGAAAGGGTCTGCGATAGTTAATCCGAATAGATTCACAGTCATTAGGTGTTTGTAATAGCCGGCGTGGCTCAGCGAAAACGACGCGCTAATGAAGGCAATTAAGGGCTGTCTCCTATTTAACGATCGTGTGCTCACCGCGCGTACGGTACATTGCGTTAGATCAAGCTATGCGCGGCAATTTATGTTAATGTGCCTGCTTTAGCTGTTCAATTCAACTACACAATGAAAAGCTGTGTTTATTGTTTTAAAAAATATAAACAGAGACCAAGACATGCCATGCGGGGCCACCTGGAAATTTTCGCGCTTCATGTCATAATTTAACATGTTATTAAATAATATAGTTTTATTAGTTAAGAATGGACTTTATACACTCTATAGAATTCCGTAGCCAAGTGACCTCCGGATCGTGTATCTGCCGGTGAGTAGAGTTTCCGGAGCTCGTGGGGGGTTAGGGTTGGGCCGACATGGCGGTGGCACCTGACAAGTAACTGACCAGCTACTTGCCTCTTGTCACAGTGACTTGGGCTTCTCTTTTGCTTTCCAGGCGTAGGGAACCCATTATGTTGAGCTACTATAAAAACAAATACAATTCCTTATAGGCGATTTTCAAAGGTCGTCGCTCCGCCTGACCCCAGGGCGACCCAGACTTCGCCTTCAGCTGCAAAACCTCCACTTACGCGTAAGTGCTCGCTTATAACGTTACTAGAGATTCAGATATTATTTTTATAAGACGCAAATCTCTTGGTATTTGCAGGTACCAAATGAAATCAAGATCCAAATAGACATATCCATTAACGTGAAACATAAACCAGTGAGAGCAATAAAAGCTTTTTGGATACAAAAGTGATGGATAGATTTAATTAACTCGCCTGGATGACATGACATGTGGTATGAATCCAGCTAGTGTAGCGGTGAAAGCTAAAACAGTTATATGTAAAAATATGCACATACGTATAGGTATGAATTATAAGCAATTCATGCATTATAGGCATCTTTAGGCAATTTGTCTACGTGTCCATTTTCGTGGATCGTCCGATGATGTTTCTATCCGTCGGATGTTTTTAGTCCCGAAGACATCACGAGGTCCCTGGTTCAAATCCGACATATTGTCACTGGTTAGTTCAGTAGCAGCCCGGAGACAAGAGGTTCCGGTCAGATCACAGCCGTGGGTGGTGTCCCGGATAACGAGCGCCCGGCGAGTCCCCTTAGGGATCGGCTGCAGTCCCCAAATAGGGATAGAAGAGTAATGTAGAGACGGGTATCATAGACGCAAAAGACTGTTAGAGCAGCTTCGATTGAAAACAATCAGCCAGCATAAGGTTATTTGCTCTGGGCCCATAGCTTGAGCCACGTTGTGACCACGAGACAAGTCACCCTAACTTGATCCGGCAGTTTTGAGCCGAAATCCGAGGGTCGTTTGATTTTACCACTTTAATAGCAGTTTCATTGTCCTGTGCAATCTGGCCTATTACAGTCCACTGCTGGACATAGGCCTCTCCAGTTGTTCGCCAATTAAGGCAAATATCTGGAGGATATAATCTTAATCGCCACACTGGGCAGACGGATTGGCGATCGCAGGGAGTAGTTTCACGCTCCGGTGATGCTGCTGCCCGTCATCAGTCTGTAGTACCTATTTAGCTACGCCTTCAATTGTGATGGTTATACCGCCACCAGCCGAATGCCAGCGCCTTGTCCGTCATTCGGCAGGATGTACCATGGGCTGGTGAGGTTGGCTTGGAGAGAAATGATGATAATCCCCTCCCTTACATCCCTACGCCCACGCCCCAGGCCACACGCCCGTCTCCATCAAATGCACGGCTCGGACTGAGGGTCCTTTGAACACGCTGTGAGGGTCCTTTGAAGAGAGGTAGGGCATAGCGAATCTTTGCTCGAATTGAGCTGCCCGTCCGGGGAAGGACCTCCACTCTATAGAATACCGCAGCCAAATGACCTCTGGGTCGTGTTTCTGCTGGTGAGTAGGGTCTCCGGAGCTTGTGGGGGGTTAGGGTTGGGCCGGCATGGCAGTGGCAACTGACAGGTAACTAACCTGTTACTTGCCAGTTGTCACAGTTATATAAAAAAAAACACGCGAGTGTCTGCACGTAAGTGCAATTCAGTCTCGAGACTGTCTGCAGTGGATACCCAACTTTATTAGTGTTTTGGCACCGCACTGTGCCCGCCGCGCACATTCGTACCTGCAATTGTTAGCACCTCGTATAAACTGACCTCATACGCTTGCCAAGCTTCGATTAGGAAATTCAAATAAGTGCAGCGCAGTCGAAAGCCAGGATTTGCAAACTATTGGCATCTGTCCGGCGGGTTTTTGTGTACTCACCAAACACGAGTCTTGCAATTGTGCATTTGAACGGAGCGTTCTTGCGCGGGCGGTCTGCATGAGTAATGGCAATGAATTTAGAGCGAAATGATTGTTTGAGTTACACAATAGAATATGCTACTTTTTATTAATCTGCAAGTTTTTTAATGGGATTATTCGGCTATTAGGGATGCAAGGGGGCGGCCTATCATCTTTTCGCTCCATACCATCCTCACATGCCCGTTGTTGCATCCTGCTGAATAACAAAGAAGGCGCTGGCAACCGATGGGTGGCTATATAACCGTCACAATTGAAGGCGTAGCTAAATACCACAGACCGATGACGGACAGCAGCGTCACCGGAGCGAGAAGTTACGCCCTACGATCGCCAACCCGCCTGCCCAGCGCGCAGCTTGGCGATTATGGGTATATCCTCCAAATGATTGCCCTAAGTGGCGAAAAACTGGAGAGGCCTATTTCCAGCAGTGGACTGCAATAAGCTGATGATGAAGTTTTTTTTATTGCTTTTGGTGGTAGACGAGCAAGCGGCCTGTTTGAGGTTGAACAGTAACTGCCGCTCTTGGTCGTCAGCAATGCCAGCGGCGCAGACAAACCGCTGACTACCGTGAGGAAAGAGCTCTCTTGAAACCATGTTTCCTATGTTTTTGTGACTATGTATATGTCTAACGCAGCCATAGTAGTATGTACCTACCACCTGATTGCAAGGGAATTCATTATTTCGTTAGCCGGTCAACTGAGTGATTACTTTTACACTTAATAGAAAAAAAACTCTGTTGAATTGAGAAACCCCTTTCTTTTATACAGTCGGTTGAAAATGAATGCCAAAGTAGTCAATTTGCCATCGCCGTGCCAGCCCCAGCCCAGAGATTCTTCTTCCAAGTACGATAGGAAGCGGTTTTATTCTTTAACTGTATGAATAGAAACGCTTTCTCGATCTATTTATCCCCATTCGGCTGTAGTAAAACAAATTGACAAAAGGGTAAATCGACGCTTGTCATTCATAATGTTCTGCGGGTTGTGTTTGACAAGTGGTTATAATATAAATGCGAGTAGAAACATTCAGACCGAGTTAAGTACTTGTCGACGCTGCGGAGTGCCTATCAGGATGAGTGTTCGCGTACAGAGTCGATGTTGACGCATGAACATTTTATTTTATCGACAGTGGCTGTGTATTTCTAATACGCAAGAACCAATAGCATGTTTTTGTCTTAGGGTAAGTTTCTACATAAGCGGGGCTATATGAAGCTGACAAAATTTGACAATTGATATCGTTCCTGCAGCTGGCAGTGGCTAGAAAATAGAGATAGAGTATATAGAATCGTCCTCGAATTCGTCCCACATATCTCGTATGTGGGACGAATTCCAGGAGGCCTCCGTTTAGCAGTAGACGGACCAGGACTGTTCATTGATTGATTGATATCGTTCCACTGAACTGGAGCGAAGATGACTTGTTTGATTTGAGCAATGTCATTGATTAATTTTCATTAGCCTCGGTTTGACTCCGGGCAGCCCCGTTTCTGACGAACCGCACCCTCTCGTTTTGTTTTATTACATGAATCATCATTCGCCTGTCCTGCTCCCATTATCTGGAGTATTATTCTTCCATTAATCCCTATCAGCCGTGTATTATTTATGAATAAACACACAAAACACCACCAAAAGCTTTATATTAAACAAACAGACCGACCAAGAATACCTTTTAACTGAAAATAACTCGAAGAATTCTTAACAACATTAAAATAAAATGAAAATTTACGATGTCAGCTGGAGATGACACGCGTTTATAAATAACGTCTCGATGGGAAGGTATGCTAAGTACAATGCCTAAATGTGACAGGGATTTTAAGGTAACACGGTTTCCCTTTTATATTCCTTTGTTCGATGGGAATAATGTACGAGTTCTTGTAGAGGCTCTTGCGCGAGACCACGCAACGACAATTTATTGTAAAATTATTTACGAAAGTATGTTTGTTTGCACTAAAATCCTGTCGGTGGAATGCTGACGTAAAGGTAAAGCAAAGAAACACCACTGGATAGAGCACGCTGACGAAAGTACAGCTTCCTTAGTTTTTGCGCCAAGTCACAAATTAATAAATAAATATCGCACAACATCACATACATTGCTGGCGGTTTACAATTAATCGCCACACTGGGCAGGCAAGTTGGCGATCGCAGGCCTTGCTCCGGTGACGCTGCTGCCCAAAACTGGTCGTATTGTAAATTAATTTAATCAATTCATTTTACAATTAGGAGCTACCACCATACAAGTACCCGTAGATATGTAAAATAGACGAAGGTGTCTATATACATCGTGGATATTGGTGGTCATTGTATATTTAGCGACGATTAAGGCGTGCTATTGTAAGGGATAACTCAAGTACGAGTAAACCCACGGCTGTCAGTTAACGTTTTATTATATGCGTAATTTATGCAAAACTCGTGTTAATATCCGGGATGCGGGGCGCCGCGGGAGGTAGCGGGACGCAGCGGGACCGCGCCCGATGAGATGTGCTCGAATTATTCTGACGCGTGTTGAACTCGTCGCCGAGAATCGAGTCATTTGATCCGTGGGAGGTGAGAAATGAAAAGGAATGTGCGGGCGGACTAACTGATGTACTCTAAATGAGATTGATTCAGTCCAACTGACGCGGACGAAAGAAATAGAAAGTAATGTGGGACTTTTGTAGTCCAGAAAGAAAATATTGCTTCAGTTGGTGCATTTCGTAGTAAAGTTGAGCGCTAGAGACTCACTAAAACTCGTAGCATCTTTAAGTTCACTGTTATGCAGGTACAAATTGATGATGAACATTCACGACTGACTCGGTGGCTCAAATTGGTACCAAAGGTTCGACCCACCCGTGTCCAACATTCGCGTTAAAAACATTTGTGTTTGTTCAATATCTGGGTGTTTATATTTTTTTTTTCAAGTATATGTTTGTGGTACATAAGTCGTTTTGATATCCATCACACAAGCGCCTAAGCTACTCACTTTAATATCGGCGCAATGTATGTGATGTTGTGTGATATTTATTTGTCTTTAGACATATAAGAACTTTTCCAAAACATCTACAATTTCACAATAAATACACATCGTATTTTTCGTCTCATATAAATAAGCAAACATTGCTCTGGTTAGAAATTGTGTGCAAAAATAATAAATGATATACAAATATCGATTGATCAATATTCTTTTGACGAATCAAGCGTGTACGTTCTGGTGTAATTATACGAATGAGAACAAATAAAACTGCCTCGTGTTCAAAATTAAACAAGGGTATGTTTATGCTAACGCATTGTCCTACGCAAACGACGGGACGCAGCCTAATGCGACCAATACTTCTGGCGTCATGTGTCTCGTGTGTCTGGTGTCCTATGTCCGTGAGCAATAGACTAACGCCACAATGTAGGCCACTATTTCATAGATAATCTGCTTCGATGTTTGAGTCTAAAACGGTTCGCCAACAGTCCAACAGATTTTTTCACCCTGATGGGGGTGATGCCCACACTTTTGGATGATATGATGATAAGAGGGTTTAAGGGATGATAGAATCAAACCGCTCCGTTCGAGTGTCGGTAATACACTGATTTATTTATTGATACTTATAAAGATGCTATGCTAACAAAATGATAAAGTAAAGGCGGCTTTACACTGCTACCATGTACGATGACTCGTACATCTTGGCCACCAAACGAAAAGAAAATAGAGGATGTGATAATATGATATATAAATTCAAATGATGATTGCTATGTGCTAAATGATATAAAATGATTTTACGTGATACAAAGGTGAAACAAATTTGATTAAATCGAATGCTCCTAATCTAATGAACCTATGCGTCTAGCACTACACTCTCACTGGGCACTAGGAACCGCACTGGTCGGGACACCATCGGGGAGGTGCCCTGATTATCACTTAGCACGCCGCGATTGCATGCTTTAATAGCCACTTCACTATCACTGATGCTCGCCCTGCGGGGGCGGAGGGGCACCCCCTCCTGCTCCCCTGCCTGCTGCTGGGCGCGGACCTCAGAGGTCCGCTGTGCTGCACGCCTGCTCCTTATCTTTGCATATACAAAGATACACCCGACGACCAGGATGACGAAAATGATGACGTAAGAAACAGAGTAGTGATGTACGTCATGTATAGTAAACTGACCTGACTGTGATTTCTTTATTGTTTCCAATTCATCCTTGATCTGATCATAATGATGATTATTGCTTTCTAGTGCTGGATAGTCGAGCTGGATAGACGTATTGAGCAGTTTATTTAAAGGTGATATTTGTGGTACGCTTATCTCATCGTCGATGCTGATTTTGTTGTGAAATCTGTTATGAGCGTATATCGAGAAAGAATCACCCTTTAGGGTGCAACCTTGGTCGATACTTATTATCCCGTTGTCATTGAGCGTCTTCACTGTGCGCATGCCGCTAAGTACCCAGTAATTGTTTCTGATGTAAGACAGCGTCAGTCTGGGACCACCGTGAAGGGTGGCAGCATGCGCTTGATCTATGATTAACTCTGTGAGACGACCTTGATTTGATATGATAATGGGATTTTTCCCTGATACATTCGAGTTTGATAATCGACCGCCGACTCTTAGTAGGCCATTTTTATCTAAAAACGGATTTAAAGTTGATAATCTGCTACTTGTTTGAACTTTACCTTTTGATTTTAAGTTATTTATGTCGTCTTTAAAATCATTTCCTTGTATTTCTCTAATGATTGTGTAAAGTGCATTGTTTACTTCTGATGACGACAGTGTATTCGTCGACTCAGCATTCTGCTGGCCTCGAGCGCGCGCAATGAAACGCGATATCCAAGCGATTGTTTTCGCCGCTCGTGTGATAGAGTTATGTTTTTGTAATAATTCTGATATGATTGATATTTCTTTCTGATGTAAGGCCGTGCACACACTGGCCTTTTTTGCTTCTAAAGTAGGCTGTTGATATTTGACGTCTGGGACGTCCGTGGGATTGAATGTGGCCACCTCGTAGTTTCCACTTTCCAGCCTCCTCGTGGTTTTCACATATAGATCCTTACAGTATTGATCTTCCCTACTGAGAGCAGAAGCATCAGATGTGGTGACGTCCTCCATCTCCCAGTACTTAGATATGTCGTTTAAATTATTGATAACCACGTGACAGTTAAATGATTTCTTCACGTTTCCTGACAGGATCCACCCTAGCTTAGTCTGTTGTGCAATTGGGACCTCCTGTGCACCTTTGATAAGACCACTCATGATGATATCGGAGTAGACATTAGCGTCCAAGAGTAGGTCTATGGGGCGTGAAATGTTATACTCTGGATCTGCCAGCTTGATGTTCTGGATGTGTGGCCATGCTTGCTTGTTGAAGGAAGTACTAGGTAGATTGTTGATAACCTTCGTAACTACCAATGCTTGCGTTGAAAAATCATAGTCGTTGTAAATTGATTGGCACTCCAATGTGACAAGACCCTTGCTCTGCTTACAACCGTTGCCTATGCCTGATATAGATGCTGAGTATTGATGCCGTTTAAGACCTAGGGTTTGCGCCGCCCTCTCTGATATTAGTGATATTTGAGAACCTTGATCTAGGAGACAACGCAATGTGATGAAATTTCCATCTGCTGATTTGACGTTAAGCTGTACCGTGGTAAGTAAAATTTCCTCGTCATTACTTGCGACATAATTCACATTGTGTGGCTTATGCTCAGTGTGTGATTTCGCTGAATTATGACTAAGTTGCGGCGACGATTGAAGCGGCGGCATGCTTGAGTTCATCGAATTTGATACCGGAGCGCGCGCATATGCATCATGTAGCAATGTGTTATGCTCACCGTTGCATTCTTTGCACCGTTTCGATGAAAAACATTTATTGTTAAAATGATTGTACAAGCAATTTTGACAGAATCGCAATCTTGATACAGTTTTTAATTTGATATCTGGCGTCATGCCTAAAAATTTCTTGCATCTAAACAAGTCATGATCTTGAGTACATAAAGGACATTTGATATGCGTCGTAGCAATAGCTTGATAGGGTGTCCTTTGCTGATATTTGCCTTGATAATAGTTAGGCTGAGGTTTGATAAAAGTTTGCCGTCCTTGATTATAGGTAGGCCTAATTTGATTTGATGATGATGATTCGCGCTTATGAATTGGCTCTAACGCCGTAAATTTATTTTCTAGGAATTGCATAAACTCATCCAATGCTGGTAAATCGCGTGGGTTTTTGCGAGACTCTTTGTAATCGCAGTATGTTTCATGATCTAGCTTCTTTGATAATATATGAACGATAATCGGGTCCCAAGTATTGGTATCCACACCCAAATTGTGGATAGCGTGCAGGGTTTCCATGCTGGTGTCATATAACCTTTTGATCTCAAATGATGTCTGTTTCTGAATGTTTGATTGATTCAGAAACGTCTCTATCTGCTTTGTAAATAGGACCTGGGGATTATTATACCGGTGTGTCAAAATATCCCAAGCCGTGTCGTAATTTTCTGCTGATATGTTCAAATGCTGTATAAGGCGCTCGGCTTCTCCCTTGATTTTTCCCTTGAGATGTTGCATCTTCTGCGCCTTGCTGAGAGAATTATTGTTGTGTATCGTCTCGGTAAAAAGGTCAAAAAATGTAGGCCAGGCTGTATATTTTCCGGTAAAAGTAGGAATTTCAATTTGTGGCGTCACCTGATGAACGTGAGCCGTAGAAACAATTTTTTGATTGATAGCTCTTTTTATTCGCTTGTAAGAAGATTCGTAGGTGAAAAACTCATCTTCGTAATTTAAGTCTCCACCTTGCAATATGTTATCTATTTTCAGATGTAAGTGATCTATTGCGTCCCAACGCGTTTTTAGGTTTCGTAACTCGTCTTCTAGCTCCCATTTTTCTGTCAAGTCTTCAATATCTATGCTGTTGATAAGTCGACGTAATGCTCTGAAATTAGTTCTCTGCTCTAATAGAAACTCGTCTAATTGACCACTAGGAACAGTGCTCTTATCTAATTTATTCTTCTGATCTTGCCCGCTTTGCTGAGACCCACTTGGCTTAGGGTCTAGACTTTGTTGCTTAAATTCTGGTGAACATGATGTGATTAAGTTCAGAGTAACTTGATAAATGTTAGCTGCTGAATAGAAAATATCCTTTGAAAAATAGGGCTCGGTACTCGCGATAGTTTTATACTCAGCGAGTGCCGAATTATTATGCTCAAATTCAGACCAAAGGTTGCTCAGTCTGCTCAATCTCTCTTGGAGATACTCTGGAGTTTTACGACTATCCGAATCTTTTATAAAGTTTAGCTGTAACTGCTTGAGATTCTCGTAAAGTTCTGCTTGACGTGCAATAAGTTTCTCCATGATGAATAGAGTTGATTGATAATAATAAATGAAACAGTCTTACTTGATTTCTGTTGATACTTGTACACAGTCAGGATCAGTTACCCTTCGCTGCGACGCTGCGAGCTTGCCCGCCCGCAGAGTGATGATGATGACACGTAGCTAGTGATTTTGAACGATGATATCCAGCGTGGCAGTGCTAGCCACTATCGCACAAATAGTCACTGCTCAATACGTCTATCCGGCTCGAAGGACCAAAAAAAATGATGGGGGTGATGCCCACACTTTTGGATGATATGATGATAAGAGGGTTTAAGGGATGATAGAATCAAACCGCTCCGTTCGAGTGTCGGTAATACACTGATTTATTTATTGATACTTATAAAGATGCTATGCTAACAAAATGATAAAGTAAAGGCGGCTTTACACTGCTACCATGTACGATGACTCGTACACACCCATCAACTTACTTTTTAACCAAAAGACATTTGACCCATGAACTTTCCGCTAAAGGAACAGTACGTCAGTGAACGTTTGACCAACAGAATCTTTGGCCATTAACTTTTCGCCCAAAAGACATTTAAAAAGATACTAAAAGTTTTATTATTATTTCATGATTTTCTAATGATTTTCATGATGATGATGATGAAGGTTTAGTTCGTCATTCTTGCCCCGTGTTATCAAGTCATGAAATGCCTTTCTAGTTCATGTGTTTTCTTCCACTTACAGTCCTGGGTTTTTTAGGCAGGGCGTGAAGGGGCATATAAATGGGCCTTCAGGCGAGGGCGTATATTCAGGGGTAGTTTCTTCATTGCAACTTTAGACGTCGACCTAACTTTTGGACCTCACGACCGCTCACCATCTAGATCTCTCACCGTAGAATGAGGTCATATTGAATGTGCGTTATAAAAAAAATACGTAGGATAACGGGTAATGGGTCATGGGAGCTGTGAAATAGAATCGCGTCGACGAGCCGAGAGTCGCCGAGTGCCGCCGTAAGCCGCGCCCCGGCGCAACACAAACGCAGAATCTGTTTTGGTCACAATGAGATTAATGCCAGACGTTCCAATAGTAGGAGATCCGACCTAAGAACGATCTTCACCGAGCTGATAATAGAATGAATCATATTTTATAACAAATTTAGTATGTTAGAAAATATGTTAAAAATGGGTTGCCTAAAAAAATCCTGGACAGACAATTTTTAATTATTTAAATAAAAAATTTTATTTTTTTATTTTTGCAACATCAAGATAATAAGAAAATTTTTACCCTGACTTAAAGTATGAAACGTATAGAATGTGTAGCCGTTGGGTTGCCTATTATTTACCTGGACAAACTACTCGGTTGTCAGGTATAAACAGGTGTATGTCGATGCCAGTTACCTTCACTCGATTGGATAATAGAAAAAAAATTATATCAATATAAGCGTTGTTTTATTGCGAACACGGTGATATAGGGTTGTCTGCAAAAAACTTGGTCCCAATAGGGGTTTGCGAATTTTGAAGATTTTAATTTAAACGCGATTGGAAATGTGTGACAGAGAGATCCGAGTTGAGTATAGCGTGTAATAATAAAGGACACAACATGGCACAACTGACATTTGAGTTGTAAATAATAATAATTATAATAATACGTTTACGTCATTATATTTTGAGTTACAAAAACTTGTATAAATATATAATGATACTTATAAAACAATAAGTAAATTCATTTATATATATTTATTAATTTATTTAATTGAGGTTTTATTGTTTAATATTTTAGTATTGTAACGGATGAGACGTTCGGGGGGACTTCTTCGCTGACGTTGCCGCCAAGAAAACTCGTGCGTGTGCGTGAAGATCGGAGAAGGGCGTTTATTTTGACGTTACGTAGTACATAGATGGGTGACTCAGCAACGCGTCTTACTCAGGCGTAAAAGCGCGGGCTAAGTGCGGATACAATTTACTTTGGGAATGGGAGGCGTTATTTAGGATATCCAAGACCGGTCTTAAAAACACTTAAGAGCCGACTCAGAGTAATCCTAGACTTGAAAGACTGAAGACAAATAATCACTTGTTCAGGTCCGAGTCTTATATAATCGGAGAACAACAATGTTGGCGCGGTCTAAGTAACATACAACACCATCTAGCGACGAGTATCTGAACTAATCTTGAAATTAACAAAATTGTATCTGGGGTGGTCATCATTCGAAGAATCACAACGATTGCACGATGTAACATACACACAGAGCCATCTATCGGTGCGCGGCGACACTACATGAGTGCCACTCGGTCTTTGCTTTTATACTCATAATGCCATCTATGGAGTAGTAGCGGTATTAAATAATAAACAAAATATGGTTTGTTACAGTATTATAATATTATTATAATTATTATTATTTACAACTCAAATGTCAGTTGTTTCATGTTGTGTCCTTTATTATTACACGCTATACTCAACTCGGATCTCTCTGTCACACATTTCCAATCGCGTTAAAATTAAAATCTTCAAAATTCGCAAACCCCTATTAGGACCAAGTTTTTTGCAGACAACCTTATATCACCGTGTTCGCAATAAAACAACGCTTATATTGATATAATTTTTTTTCTATTATCCAATCGAGTGAAGGTAACTGGCATCGACATACACCTGTTTATACCTGACAACCGAGTAGTTTGTCCAGGTAAATAATAGGCAACCCAACGGCTACACATTCTATACGTTTCATACTTTAAGTCAGGGTAAAAATTTTCTTATTATCTTGATGTTACAAAAATAAAAAAATAAAATTTTTTATTTAAATAATTAAAAATTGTCTGTCCAGGATTTTTTTAGGCAACCCATTTTTAACATATTTTCTAACATACTAAATTTGTTATAAAATATGATTCATTCTATTATCAGCTCGGTGAAGATCGTTCTTAGGTCGGATCTTACGGCCGTATTCACAAACGTTACTATGCGTCGCACGGACGCACAGGTACCCAAAAACGTATAGGATTTTGGGCACTGTGCGTCCGCGCGTCGCAAAGTAACGTTTGTGAATACGGCCGTTAGACTACAAGTCGAGTTTATGCAGGTAAGTAATAGATGCACCGGACTATAGCTTTTTCATGAGACTTTAAGTCTTTCGTATGTGACGCAGTAATTCCGTTATTCGTTATTTTATAATCCATCTGACATTGATGGATTATAAAATAACGGACGAACCGTAAAATGTAAAATAACTATGTGTTTTAATAATTCAGTCGGTTTACCTGTGACACTGTGACTGTACATAATTGATGGTGACGCGGCGCGAAGCCAATCAGCGCACCAAATACGTGTCGGCGCATGCAACTTTGATGTCTGCAAACAATTTGTCGGTGAGCCATACACTGTACACTCTCGTTAAATTATGCATTGAATTTTAAATTAATTCTTACTATTCACCATATAGCGGTTGCGTCGACATTAAGGATTATCGTCATCAACCTTTCGTAGTCCACTGCTGGACATAGGCCTCCCCATTCGTTCACCACTTTGCAAAATCCTGGGCTTCTCGCATCCAGTACTTGCCAGCTATCTTACGCAAATCGTCGCTACATCTAGCCTGTGGGCGTCGTTTGCTGGGAAGCGATATCCAGTCTAGGACTGTTTCACTCCAATGGTTGTCGGTGCTACGGCTGATGTGGCCAGCTGACTGCCACTTCAACTGACTAATCCAGTGACCTATGTATATACTCAAATGTTGTGAAACACCACTAATACCTAATGGGAGCGAGTATAAGCCCAAGTACGAGTATTTTAAGACAAAACAATGTTCTTTTTAGTTTTACTTTTAATGAATGACATAAAACACAAATAATGAAAGTTTAATAACTGAAACATACAATTGAAGCTCTATTTCCGACGATCACATTGTTCTATTACTATAATACTGCCAATACAATGCTCCTACACTAACTATGCACTATAATCTGTGCGCCTGCTGCACGTAATGGCTCGCTAATGCTACGAAATCTGCCGCGCGCTACACGATCGCGATATAAGTATTATGTTGGCTACGAAATTGCTACGAGACGCGCTACGGTGGCGCTACTGTCTGTTTCCTGATATTCTTTTAGTCATCTGCTACGACATCCACCGGGTGAGATGAGGTGGTCCTATTCTAAATTCGGAAACCACTCGGACAACCAACGCCACTTAAGGTGCATTCATTTAAGGTGGTTTTACTGTGTTACCATTTAAAAAGGGCATGCTCTCATCACTGTTTATGTATTCCCGTTAAGGTCTCTGCCCACTACACCGTATCATACCATGGCCGTGCTATGAACGTGTCAAGCACGGAAGGTAATACGATACGGCTTGCTTTGCCCACTGAAACGAGTCGACGGCGTTTAATGCCCGTATGATGCCCGTATGATGCCGGTATGGTGTCCGTATGCAACCCGTATGATGCCGGTATGGTGTCCGTATGCAACCCGTATGTATGGAACTAACATGGTATAACCCAGGTAAATTGAAATGATATAAGCTCTTATGTGTGCATCTAAATATTTGTGTACAATTAAATTTGCTAAAAACTCAGAGAAGGCATTTGAGACGCGTTTATAACGGTCCTTATACGCGGTTGTAACCCGTATTATCACCGTTTTGCTGCCGGCACGTATCGGTTTGGCACCGTCGCGTGCCGTGCGCGGAGCGTACCGCCACCGGCAAAATATTCTCGCCGACAATTCTGAACTGTCCGTGCATGGCACGCGACGGTGTTGGTCGGTGACGGAACGGTCTAATGGGCATCGTCTCATAGTTTTCAATACAAAGAATACTTTTTTGTCTGACACGTTCATAGCACGGCCATGGTATGATACGGTGTAGTGGGCAGACTCCTTACCTCAATTACTACTCCCCTACATTACTGCATCACACAGCTCTTGGTCTGGCGTCACCGGGCGTGTGACGTCATCTAATTATGCATCCGTGGAGATCTTTGTAGAAAGAACTGAGTTTGAGTGTCACTTGAATACGCTCGGCGGTGTCATGTAAAAAACCCGCCAAGTGCGAGTCAGATTCGCACGAGAGAAAAATTGGTATAAAATCGCGGTTTGTTGTAGGTAAACCTCTGTTAAATATTTATTATATTTTGTGTTAAGTATTTGTTGAACAGAAATACACCATTTGTGATAAATTTCAACTGTATATCTATCACGGTTAAGATACGGCCTGGTGACAGACAGACGGACGTAATTGGGTTCCGTTTTTACTCTTTGGATACCTACAGAACTCTAAAATGAAGGGAACATTCTGCTGCTGCCCCGGTGGGCTCTAATCATTAAATATTTCGTTATCTTGCTTGTTAGCGAGAAATACTGAATAAATTATAGATCTGTCCGACTTTTGCGAACTGTAGCAGCGAGGATTGTAGTGCACGTTAGCGAAGGACATTTAAATCAACATTTTTATTTTTTTATTATATTACAATAACTCATTTTAGATAATTGTAACATCTGCAGCAGCTCCTAGAAAGTAATAATAGCCTAAAAATAAAATAAATGAATACTACTTATTTTTGAATCGGATGAATATGTTTGATGTTGATTTTTATTTATTAACGAAAATACTGTCTTTAAACAAGGTTCTGTGAACAGTTTATCAATAGACTGACCCGGTGGCTCATTTGGTAGCGACCCCTGCCTTCCGAACCAAGGATCGCGGGTTCGATTCCCACCCGTGACAAACAATCGTGTAATGAACATTTATGTTTGTTCTACGCTTGGAAGTTTGTATTTTAAGTCAATATTTGTGGTACCTTCGTTGTTCAGTTACTTATCGAGTAACACAAGGGCTCAAGCTACTTAGTTTGGGATTGAAGCAATATTGTCTTAATGTCTGATTTTTTAAAATAAGGCTTATAAGACACACAATTCCTAAACTTTAGCATTGAAATAAGTTTGGTACCTAACAAATCTATTCTATTTTTAGACTTAAATCCGCTTTCACGTTGTATTAACTTGTAATAACACTTGAAACGTTTACAGTTTCATTCAGAGTGAAATAACGGTTGTACAGAGCCACAGTACGTATAGGTACGTAGCTGTAATAGGTGTCGCTTAGCAGAAGTTGGGAGCGCCGGAGCGGAGTAAGTTGGGCGTGTAAATGCGCCGTAAGTACCCCGTCTGCGGGCAACTGCTCCGCTTAGTATTGGGGCGGTGGTAGCTCGGTAGCAGATTAGCTAGAACTTCGGCCGGCGTCGGAATCGGAGGAATGTCTGCGATCTGTTCGAGCTCATCGCTTGTAGACCAGTTACAGCAGCGGTCAGGAACGCGGAGTTATTTATATAAAAAAAACGTATCTAAGTATCGGCAGTATCGGTGGTCTAGATTTGGGCTAGATGGCTATATGTTGCTCAGCGTGGTATGTCTTGGATTATTTATCAAAAAAAATTACCTTTTATTCTTTTGTAAAGTTTCAGTGAAAGCAAAGTCAATTGAGAATAGCAACAACGTGAACTCTACTTATTCCCTCTACTTACTTTTGACGTAAGCACAGATTTGTTGCTATTCTATTTTAAGACTTGGCATAATGCAAGGGACTTCGCTTTTTATTAATGGGGTCCGTAGAGTCTACATGCCCCTTAAAACTACTTCATTCTAATAAATTCAGCTCTCAATCATTACAATACTTCCCAGTTCGATATCATTCTTAACGCCTTATTCCCTCTCCGGGAAGTCAACCTAATAGCGTTTTTATGTCGTATTTCTGAGCGGCTAATTTAATGAATTAATTAGCAAAATGACATGATTAACTGGGCCGCTTATTTAATTAGCCGAGTGAAACGCGGAGCGATTTGAAGGGAATATAAAACGGAGGGAATCTAATTGTTTATTCAATGAGGTGAAGTTAGCCAGCGGAAGCTGGGGGGGGGGGGGGGCGAAGTATCCCTCCACGGTCGAACTGAAAAGAAGAAACAAATTTTGAATTCTATGTTGTTGAAAACCTGGTATATTATTCAGGACGGATTTACCATTTGTTGGTTGGTCTCAGCGCGGCGGTCAGTTAAAGCGAACAAACGCTAATGACACACGTTATGTAAGTCTATCGTCTAATCTAAAGGGTTGGGTTCCGGGTTCTGTTTCCGATATGGTTAACAACATCTATATAAATATGTAGGTACCTGGTTTTGCACAGTGTAGTAACTCCGAGACAAAACGTGTCTGCCTGTCCATGTGTGTAACTGTCTGTGGAGTAGGAAATTTGATTTAGTTTGATCTCTCTTTAAAGTGTAACTTCTAATAAAAAATAAAAAATCTATCTGATATAGACTCTAGAGATAAAACTAAATATATATCTAATAAGCTATTGCGTGGCCCAGCGTGGAATGTCTTGGGTTATTTATTTATTATTATTGGTAAGCGTATTGGTATCCATTCCATCACCCGAATTAACTTATAGCTATTTATGTATGTATCTAAGTAAGTTTATCAGTTGTTTAATACCCATAGTACGAGCTTCGGCTTAGTTTGAGGCTAGATGGCGATGGCATGTCTTATTATTATTTATTTACTATAGATGTTAAAGCCTAATATACATATGGTTTCTTAGTCCCACATTTGATCGCTCCATGTGGAAATATCATAGCTTAGACCGCTCATTCCGCTCGGCTCGCTCACACTAGCGGTGCGGTGTCGGCGCAGCGGAGCGGCACTCGCGCCTCGCCGAGCGATTCAATTACTGCTTGGTAGCGACTTGTCGTTACACGACGGAATTTTGTTAGGAACGAAAGACACAAAAGTGAACGACTGCCGCAGAGCGTTGTGTAAAAGTGCTAAGCCGATTAAAGGAAAGTTTCACGATAGAAAAGCTTACAGAAATGGGTTTTCTTTACATTCATGTAGGTTTTTTTTTATAGTAGCTCGACATAATGGCTTCCCTGCCCCTGACGGCAGCGGAAGAGAAGCCCAGTCCACAACGGGAAAGTAACTGGTCAGTTACTTGTCAGTTGCCGCCGCCATGCCAGCCCAACCCTAACCCCCCACGAGCTCCGGAAACCCTTACTCACCGGCAGCAACTCGGAGGTCATTTGGCTGCGGTATTCTATAGGATGGAGCCGGTTTAGGTCATTACACGGACCGGCAGCTCAATTCGAGCGAAGATTCGCTATGCCCTACCTCTCTAGCACTTAAATACTTCGCAATGTGTTTTTAGATTTATAATTCATATTTAAAATCCGTATTCAGATAGGATAGATATTTTCTTAAGTCTATATAAAGATATAGTCATTCAGGTATTCGTATTGTTAACAGGGAAACCGTTCGCCTACATGCGGTCTATAAGTCACAATAACAAGCGCAGAGGTCGGCCGTCGCGTCTGCAACGCCTCAGTAAATCACATCTTCGACGCTGTTGGAAGCTCCCGCGCGATTTATCGGATTTACACAATGCTGCGCCCGCTTCTTTTTAAATTCTTATTCAGTCTTAGTAAAAAACGATGTTGAAACGAAACTCCTGTTTTTTTTTATTGGTAATCGTACAGTAATAAAAGCAGTGAATTCCCTCAGAGTCATAAATTACATCAAAAATGTTTAAAGCATGAAATATAAGAAACACCGATTTCTCATTTCTTGTGGATTTACGTAATAAATTACTGACAAGAACAACGGTCTCCTACGAACAGTATCACCATAAATATTGCATGTGCGGACTATTACTGACTTTCTAAAACAGGCGGCTTTGAAAGATAGGTAAAAACCGTAAAATATGTACAAAAGAGTAGAGAGTGTTCGGGAGACTTTATCAGGCGGGAGAGATAAAACTACCTTTCAAGAATCAACTTAAATTTTGCTCTATAATACGTCAAGACTGTCTATAACGATAAGTCTATAAACGCAGTCTACCAATGACCGTCTTGACGTATTGTTAGAGCAGTATTTAAGTTGATTTTTGAAATATGGCTCATCTCTCCCATCTGATAAAGTCTCCCGAACGTTGCGCTGATATGCTACTGGTTAGGCGCAAGAAGAAACGATTACCTGCTTGCCAAACACACACGCGCTGGGTGGGCCATCGAGCTCTTGGGTTACTCATTTACTGATAACTTTTTTTTTAGCTGCTAGTAGGTACCTACTACACTCCATTTTCTTCGTGTTATCTACCCATTCTAACTACTGGTACTTTAACATCATCTCTAAGACAACTTTTGCAAAAAACACAGCTGTCTATACTCCACAGCTTCCTGTACAGGCGAAACGACTGTTCAATTGCCGAGTTCAAGTTTCCGAATCCGATTAACTTCTCGTCGGCATCGCCGCTTTCTTTTTAATTAAAACAGGCTCATCGAAAAATGTTACATAAAATTTTATAGAAATGGTTCGGCAGATAAATGGGAGGAGGTCCGTTTACGGGGGGTGGGGGGAAGACGGCGTCGGGTGTAAGTAACCGAGCCTTCAGCGAGACTGTCCCGTTGTGGGCTTGGACAGACTCCAGATTGTTGTTCAAGTCGCCATCAACGTCCGAACAGTAACTTTATTTGGGTCCTAAGCTTCAACGGTCCAAGATACAATGCCAGTTATTAGTATTGGACTACTAATCTCACCACCCCGTAAAATTATATTATGTTAACAACAGGTTTAAGGAGTGAATAGAATTTCCAAGCGAGCCCATTTCGGAAACTTACGGTAAGTATGTATCCACTGAAATGGGGCTGCGCGGAGCTAACAAAAATTGCTAATGATATTGTTTCAGTGTCGCCGAGCGGTGGTGAAATGTGTGATTTGAGCTCCGTTTCTATGGAAACACACTCTTAGTGTTTTGGTTAGATTTTTTTATTGCTATTAATGGCGGGTAAACGACATTCGCAATGATTTGACAGGCTCGGTGGCTCAATTGGTAGTGACCCCTGCCTTCTGAACCAAGAGTCGTGGATTCGATTCCCACCCGAGACAAACATTCGTGTTTGTTCCGTGTCTGGGTGTTAATATTTGTATTTAAGTATTTATTTGTGGTACCTTCGTTGTTCTGATACCCATAACACAAGTGCTCAAGCTACTTACTTTGGGATCGGAGCAATGTATGTGATGTTGTCTGATATATTTATATTTAAATTTATATTTATATCTCTGCTGCTATTTACCGTAAGCAAAGGACTCCCTTAAGCTATGTTTAAAAAATAATTATATCACAGCGACCTCCTGGTCCTGTTTCCTAATACCGCCAGTTGCAGACATCACGCCCAAGTGATTTGTACGCATTATATTGTAACTTAATTGTCCATATTAAATAAGTGTTAAAAACTCAGTTTCCTCAACGCGTACGTCTTCGTTTGTAAGCAACACTCGGCAGGAGCAATCGAGCGAACAATAAATAAAACACTTTCGAGCGACGCCGTTAGGTAAATACATTAAATAATAAATGTGTTTTCCCGCCGGAGGCGCGAGTGCCCGCCGCGCTCTGAGGAGGAAGGCCGCGGGAAGCGCTTAGCGCGTCGCTAGCGGAAACGTAAAGCGCTTAAAATATCGCAAGCGGAACCGGCAAAGCGCTCAGTGTTGCGAACGGAATCAGTGTAACGGTCAGAGCCGCGAATGGAAACGAAACACATCCAAACGAGCCGAGCCATCACAGATGATTAGGGACGGTGCCATGGCTCCTAGGAGACCCATGCTGTCGTACTATAATATCTCTTGTGTCATCCCCTTGGACTATAACTGCGGTCAAAATGAGGTCAAGATATTTTATTATGTTACATAAAATTACGTAAAAAATATCCCCGGTGTCCATTAGAGCGCCAGTGTGGTCGCTAATGCGCCATTAGGCTGTGCGCACTCTCGTTACCGACTCCGCGAACTAGCTCGGATGAAAGGTATCCGCTTCATATTAGTGTCAATTACGTAGTTACTTTAATGGAAACATGAATTACCCTAGAACTAACTTATCTACATTACTTTCCTCTTTCATCTTTTTCGCTTAATGAATTTTGTAACGCCAATATTTCGGGCGGGTGTGGTGATTCAAAGAGACTTCCCCCAGTCCTCATTTGGTACTCATAAGAGAAAATCTTAGTTAAGACCAGCCGATATATTCCCAAAGCCTGTTTCCGAATTTTTTATCATAGTCATTCAGTACGAGAGGTAGGACAAAGCTAATCTTTGCTCGAATTGAGCCCGTCCGGGGAAGGATCTCCACCCTATAGAATATCGCAGCTAAATAACCTCTGGGTCATGTTTCTACCAGTGAGTAGGGTTTCCGGAGCTCGTGGGGGGTCAGGGTTGGGCTGGCAAGGCGATGGCAACTGACAGGTTACTGACCAGTTACTTGCCCGTTGTCACCGCGACGTGGGCTTCTCTGTCGCTTTCCATCAGGCGTAGGGAAGCCATTATGTCGAGTTACTGTAAAAAAAAAACTGAGTTCGATCGCCAGGTGTCATTACACGGCGCAGCTAAGCCCGGCGTTCATTAGCGCAGGCTCCTCGGGCGGTCCTTTCAGCGCCTTTCAATTGGCGAGGATTAAAAGTGTTCCCGGCTGCTTCAGCGCCGCGTCGGCAAAAAACGACTTAATGTACCCACTTAGCGATGCGAATCTGTTCATTTTATGCTATTATGTAAGGGCAAGCACCTGACGTAGACGCCGCGTCAGCTAATAATTGAATGGTTATCTTAGTGCCCACTTAAGGGTGCTTTTCCACCATAAATGTAGTATGCAGCTATGCTGCGATGATGAGAAATCTACGCTACGAAAATATGTGACTGTTTCCACCAATACTACGCTAGGTAGCTGAGCGAAGAGGCTGCGTGTCTTACTATGTATCGATAGCAAGGAAGCAGCGGACATCTATAGCACGCATCCTTCTATATAAAAGACATGTCTTAGTTGCATCCGCTTCCACCATTGCTAAGCTAAAGTGTATCAATGTACAAGTATATAATTGGTTGATATTAAACGCATCCATAGCTTCGTAGCATACCACATCTCTGGTGGAAAAGCACCTTAAGAGGCACATAATAGGGAATATGCATGAAAAATAGTTTCAGGTATTTACTAATTTATCGTAAAATAGATCAAAATCTACTACGAACAGTGAAAACAAAATCAAAATTGGTTGAAAAATGGGCGAGTTACAGTCGTTGAAAGTGAATATATCCGTCTCTCTCTCGCGAAACAGATTTTTCTATGGAGTTAGTACGGCGCTCACGGTACGTGACGTCAACTACCGCATCGGATCTCTCTGTCTAATCAATAACTTTAACGCTTTATAACTCGCTTAATAGAAAAGATAGTTTAAAAATTCTTCGATATTTATGTATCTGGAAGACAAAAGATCTCAATAAATCCATAAAAAAAGTCATGCATATTCCCTATTACCAGACAGAGTACACCAAACATCTGGTCTCGAAGTATGGTTGTCCTTTGAACTAAAGGTACCAGATTATTATTATCAAAGGGACTAAATATGCCTTAATCCTTAATCGGACATAAACAATTCGGTTTCCCTTTGGCTTGTGAACGTATAACACAAAACACAATCGAGATCCTCTTTATTAGGTTGTACTCTACAATATGACTTCAGAAATGTTTCATTTAGAAACTTGTTAACTTTGGAACTGCTTTGTCGTGACCTATAGAGTTGAAATTTTCATTCTCATTATGCATTTAAAGAATCAGAAACGGGCGCGGGAAACGGAGCGCTGTAATGTCGAAGACGGCTCGTTACACTCGAATTAGCTCCGCGACTGCGCCGCGGCCGCTGTCGGCCAGACCGGCGCGCCCGCGAAAGTGTTTTGTTTTGATTTTGTTTTGTAACTCTTCCGCGTACCGCTTTAATATCCAATTTAAAGTTTTCCAATGTCACTGCTTATACTGATTTGACGCTTGCGGATACCGCGTTGGTTTCGTGGAGACTGCACGATATCTGAAATTTTTTAGGTCATCAGTTAACAATTTTCGTTTTGTATAGGTTTTGTTCATTTGTATAAATAGAAATAGAATTGGTCAATAGTTCTCACGTGACCTTTTTATGTGCATTCAAACTCCTCAGAACACTCGTTTTCATTTATAAACAAGTTTTCAGAGAAGGAATTATATTTTTTTCATAAACAGTTTTTAGGACGGATTTGTTATTATGTCCATTTTCTTTTAATAACATGTATTGTACTTGTGATGTATGAACCCTGTGCCTCACGGAATTCAAAACACAAAAAATAACACTCTTCGTTTAAAAAAAGGATCCACACGGCGCTGAACGTGTTAAGACTTTACATAATACTGTACAGTATTAATCGCCTCCATTGTAGGTAGTTATTATGTATGGATGTTCACATAATATGACTTCAGTAGAAGTTCAGTCAAGAAAATGAAATAAACATTATTTCATAACTTAAGCTAATCTATTTTAACTTTAGCGAATTTATTGTCGGGAAAATGCTTTATATTTTCTCATCCGTGACATTTAGCTGACTGAACATAAAATATAGCTCCAATCCTTGTTAATGTTTTTTGTAGTAGTAAGTTTCGTGAGCTATTTATCTCTGTTTAGGACAAAGTTCAGATTGATGGATCTGCGAACAGTTCGGTGCGTTCTGCTGAATTGATGTCGCAGTCGCGGCTCGTCCGGCTTTTTGCGCGTGTCTACACTTGTTTGACAAATGACGGCGCTACAAGCGCGAACGGACCTAAGGGAGATGGCCCACTAGCGGCGAGAAGAACGTACAAAAGATATAGGTACAATACATTTCGTGTAAATAAAACAGATGAAAATAGTGGACAGTGATTGGACGCAAAATTGAATCCAATGTGTAGCCGCGGCATAACGATGTGCCGAGCGGCGCTACTAGCACCACGATCGCGGACGGACGCTTTGTGCGGCCCGGCTCGCAGACTTTATCACACGACACGGGAAGTGTTAGCGCTTAATGACTGTCGTGTGATATCAAAGAGAAAAAAGGTATAATGAACATCACCATTTTTATCATGTTGTTTAAATCTATCCTATTGTTATAGTTATCAACGTCGCAGGCGGCGTATAAAAATCGCTAAATGATGGGACCAGCGACGATAAGTTCCGAAAAAAATTGGTAGAGTCATTTTGTTATCAGACGTGGTGGTATACTATGGAAAGCCGTGCAATCAAATCAGAGCCATAATCCATACCTACCATATAAATTAATTAATCTCCAAAGAAACATTACTAAAAAAACGAGCTTGAGCGTGTAATTAGGTATAACTTTTTAATTGTATAATAATAATTATGACGCTTTATATTTCGACATTTTTAAGAATATGCAGAAAGAAATCTGTAAGTTAATGTGTCTTCCGCTTAACATCAGGCCATAGGCTTGTTTGCCTCCCTATTGCCTATACAAAAAGTCTTTGGTTGTATACCCTATTTCAAGAATCCATGACAAATCCTTATTGTCTAAAACGTCGAATATACGTGAGCATACAAGCGAAGGCTCGGAGCTCATAAAGCGCCGCTTCAAGACTTGGAGTGCAATAAAAAATACAAACGCAAGAAATGTTTGTTTGTCGGCGAGCGCGCCCCGCGGCGGTTTGTCTAGGACGAGTGTGACGCCGGCGACGCAAGATGCTATGTATTTTTTAGAGGTGCCTCTTTAAGATTCTGTGTGAATACATATTTTCTCATAATGGTGGATGATAGTGGTCTGGCCGTGAGTGAGGGCAAGTGAAAGGATGTTAAACCGTGGTCTGGGTCTTTAAAAGCGACAGCTTTTAGAGCAGACATAATTATTTTAGTGTAATAACGCATAGTAAGGCTTCCTAGATTGAGAGCTATACTACAACTCAAAATACCCCGAGTTAAATTGTTACCTTTTCATTTAACATGATTAACGTCAATTTGAAAAAATATTTTGAATAAAGCCTTTTGCAAACAATATTTAAAAAAATTGCAATGGATTCACGCATAATTTATTATTTTGTAATTTAACAAAAAGCATCTTTTACCTCTATTGAATTAGGCCAGTCTTACTCAGTTTGAGGTTTGAAAAAGGTATGACAGAATAATCTTTACCGCGGGAGCAAGCGGAGGCTAAATCCTCTGCCTTGATGGATGGACGAGTGCTCCGCTTACGATCCCCTCTTTCGAAAGCCGTACTTACAATGTCGGCATACTTTGAACTGGAGACTGTGTCTAAGTGTTGGTTATCTATGTCATAAATGTTTCTAAATACGCACTTAGTGTAAAGTTTAAGTGATTTTAATGACATTGAAAAGAGTAACTATCGAGTTTCTTGCCGGTTCCTCTCGATAGAAGCTGCATTCCGAATCCGGTGGTAATTTGATTCGTTTTAATTTACTATAATCATTATTGACGATTTAATAAGTGCTTGTCTCAATCTAAAATCTTTTAGTAAGGGCATGTACAATCAACATCATTTTGAAACTTTTGGTCTATAGATTTTCAGCAGTTTAACATGTGTAGATATAATTAAGTAGTATCTATAAGTATTTTCCTTATTCTATGTGATTACCGAACTCTCCGTGACGAGCGTATCCGCAAACACTAAGATCAAAGACGATTTAGAAAACTTAATTTCATAAGTCCCAACTGGAATTAACTTTCAGATTATCCGCGCATTAGGCAACAAAGTTCTAATTTAGGTGCTATTAAAAATTCTTTTACCGAAGCTACGAGGACATGCACATTACACAGTTTTCTACTGCGGATGTAAACTGACCTGAACATTTTTTACTGTATTTCTTTAATAATGGCAAGGTTGAGGCTGACCCCGGTTTTCGGCGAGTTGCTCCGAGTCGCTGCGACTTGCTGCGAGCCGGCGCGGGTCGCTGCGGCCGGGCCGCTGATTGGGACGTTCGGTCTTGTTTTTCTTTCATTATCCTATTTGTACAGGCAGTGTGGACTATCAATCTTTTGCTTTTAATTAAGTTTGTTCTCTTTATCTGAGGGTAGGTCGGTTGATTGGAAAAAAATTCGCAGCAACAAGAAAATATTTTTTGGGGCAGTTTGGATTTGGAGTGGATCTCAAGAACCTGATACAATTATATCACCACTATGTTTATGTCCATCACTTTTGTACGAGTACATACTATTACGCGGTAGTGAACGCTACCTCTGACACAGGAGTCGCAGGTTCGATGCCCGTACAGTACAAAAATTTATTTGTGTCTGTTTTTCTTGGTCTGTGTGTTTGTTTATTTAGAAAAAAGTATCTAAGTAGGTCAGTTGTCTAGTATCTATAGTACAAGCTTAGGCTTAGTTTGGGACTAGATGGCGCTGAGTTGCACAGCGTAGCATGTCTTGCGTTATTTATACATGCTTTCACTTGATAGTTATACCGCCAAAATGTTGGGTGCCTCTTGTATAGGTTTATATCAAAAGGCAACCGTCATAGCATTATATAATCAGGAAAAGGCAAACGTGTCTTTGTGTTATAAATAGAGGCAGCTTCGCGAAGCCGGCGCTCACTCATATAATAAATTCAATAAACGTAACTGTACAAGGTACTTGCCAACTTTTTCTTTCACTCATATTTCGAAGTAAAACAAAATAAATTACCTTTGAAATACGTCAAGTTTATAATGAATCACTCGCTGTGAATATTGTTTTGGTAGATACTCGTATTTATATTGAACTCCTACAAGTATTACCTAACTTTGGATTACATTGTGGCAATTTTATTAGAGACTAGCTGCGCCCCGCGGTGTTACCCGCGGTTTCTCGTTACAAATTTCGATTTTTTTCTCGCCGTAAGAACCATCCTTGGACTTCAACGAACATTAAAAAAAAAATTGGCCAAATTGGTCCAGGCGTTGTTGAGTTATGCGCTTACCAACACATTTTGCGATTCATTTTTATATTATAGATTACTTGTAACATAAAATATTCCGTGTGGTTTCCGGATTTGGGATAGGACCACCCCCTCATCCTGTGGGTGTCGCAGAAAATGACTACGGGAATATCAGTAAACGGGTATCAGCGTTAACCTGGGTATAATAAACCCTGCGGTCTCCAGCCCGCCTGCTAGGCGTGGTGACTAAGGCACATCCCCTGACGACATTTGTCACTGAAGGAGGTCTATGTCCAGCAGTGGACGTTCGCAGACTGATGATGACTGGCTCGGTGGCTCAATTGGTAGTGACCCCTGCCTTCTGAACCAAGGGTCGTGGGTTCGATTCCCACCCGGGACAAACATTCGTGTGATGAACACTTGTGTTTGTCCCGTGTCTGGGTGTTTATATTTGTATTTAAGTATTAAGTATTTATTTGTGGTACCTTCGTTGTTCTGATACCCATAACACAAGTGCTTAAGCTACTTACTTTGGGACCGGAGCAATGTATGTGATGTCGTCTAATATTTTAAAAAAATATACATATATAATATTTTGGTACCTTTATTAATTTTGATTTCTACAAGACAAGTGCTCGAGCTACTTAGGTATTTTGGGATCATTTTAATGTTATGTTAATCTGACGCTGCAGCGGTCCAATATTCATTTATTTACTTTTCCTTTGGGAATAAATTTATAAAATATGTATACTCGTACCACCTACAATAATCAGTGAATTATCTCGGCGCCTTAACGGAGTAATTTTTCACCAATTCAGACAAAATGACAAATAGCCCACAAACCTCCCTTTCGCCGAAGACCTGCTCCTACATTTGTCATACACCTTATAATGTTTGTCTTATTACTGTTGGTATTTTAGGAATAACATATTACTTTCATTTATTATTTTGAATGGGTACAACAAATAAGCTTAAAACATGCAACTTAGTATATTACTTTAAACATTCATGCAAAACGTCTTTGAGATGAATTTCTTTCGCTTCATCATAAAATGAGTTGAGTAGACTAGACGCAAATAAATTGTGCAAACATTTTATTAAACACCAACGGGAATGACCTAATACAAACTTTGATGTTTTAAAGACAATCGAATTTAAACGTAAATTGCGTGTTCATATAGGACCTACATACTTCGATTCAATTTAGTAGTACATAATGTACGTAATATCATCATCATTATCAGCCTATTGCAGTCTACTGCTGGACATATACATTTGGAGGTTGTACCTACCCATGACCGCCACGCTGGGCACGCAGGGCGTTCTCGCTCTGGTGACGCTGCTGACCATCATCGAACTGTGATATTTACCTAGATATTTACTTATTTACTAACATCCCTTATCCGGCAGGATGCACCAGGATGGTGTATGTACTATATTTGTGTAGGTACTGTTCGCCCGCGAGCCCCCGACTTATGCAAATAGTATTTTTCCACTCGCTCGTTTATTTGTTTTTGTACCCGCTTACTGCGGATGTCTTCTTCCTTTTTGTGATCGCATTAAGGGGATTTCTTGTTTATTTTTTCTTGACTTCTCCTCAAAAATGTGTGCTGGTAAAAAAGGAAAGGCGGCGATAATATGACTAGCAATTTGGGTTACTTGTTACATCAATCTTGCTACTAAAATACTGAAATGAATACGCTTCGAACACTACTTTCTCTAGTACGTTCTTTTTCTACCAATTTCAGTCCTTTGACTCACCATAAATCACCATGATAACACGCTACAAGCTACAACTACCCTACTGCTTGTAAGTTTTTCAATAAAATAATACATTATGAGACTAAAGATATCAATGTATGTGTAGATATGAATAAATGAAATAAAATTATTTATTCATTAGATTCTTTCAATTAATAACTATAACTTGTTACCTGTTTTTCCACTCTGACCGTCTAAACTGACAAACTGAAACGTATTAACAATTTTATTTCTAAACGATCCGTAGCTACTTTTGATAGGACATAACAAGTAGTTTCTTTTATTGCGAAAAACAATTGTTACTTGAAGAAATAGCCCATTTTAATATTCAGGGCGGCGTCTAACAAACTCCCAAATAGGCCCGACTAATCCCCGCCGAGTGACATCTAAATTGGAGTATCTCCTTAATATAAATGTCTCCAAAAAGTCAAGATGCTCACAAATCGAATCCCCGACGGGAAGCCGAAGCGTTACCAAACAGTTGGATCACGAATAACTCGGAATCGGGGAAATATCCTAATTTAAATCACGTTGTAAATTCAGCCGAATCATCGGCCGCGAAGCGATCGGCAGACAAATGACGAGCTTACGGGCGGCCATTCGGATGCGGCGCGGGTATCGCGGCATATCGACTCGCTATTTAGGGCCCTCATCCACGGCGACTTTTTGTACCGATGCTGTCGCACGTAGCATCGATACAGACGCGAAGCTGTCGCTAGCTGTTTGCCCTCGCCCACGGGACAGATTCAGTTGCGATGCAAATGCGATTCAGTCGCGATGCAAACGCGATTGGATGCATCCAATGCCGGTACTCACGCGCCGCGCCACACACGCTTCCTCCCCCCTCCGTTCTCTCTACCGATGTCGTCCGACGCGGTCACGCGTTTGTATCGATACGCGTTAGAAGAGATGCTGTCGGGCATTTGCTAAACGCGCGACTACATCGCTACAAAAAGTCGCAGTGGGCAAAGGGCCTTATTGCGCGATCTCCTGCTAACAGTCGTTAAACAGATCATAATCCCCGCGGCTCAGCTCAGCATGTTAATTTCGCGACAGGTATTAGACAGTATTGTGTCGCGTGATTAATATATACACAGATGCCTGTTCCCAGGCCCCGTTCCGCTACCAACCTATTGGTGTGCGCGTGAACAAATTACGCGCCATGTGCGGCAAAGCTTATGCATAACCTATTTATTAATTTGGTACGCCTCGCCGCTCCTGCGGCCGCGGTTACATCACTCTTCATTTAAAACGTGTTCATACGCTTATTCGTGCAATGTTATGATTTTTTGTTGTGCTTTATGATTAAGTGCGTGGTTCAAATAGGCTTCACGTGAAATGATAAACTATTAGAAACTAGAATAATCTCATAAAGCCACGTCCCATTAGTTTAACTTTGTAATGCCTCTAGTATGCCACGGTATATATTTTAATTACAGTAGGTGCGAAGTTTGCAGCATTTCGTTTGCTGACTCATTCAATGAGCTGAGTCATCGAGGCGACCTTGATCAAAGTCAGTCGACATTCGGTCAGTTGCTCACGTCACTTTGTATTGGCAACAAAGCCTTAGTAAATATCTGGAATTAGCCTGTACTCTTTATACAAGAGAAATATAAGTAAATGAATCTGATAACATCATTAAAGGGTGTATGAAATATTTATAGATTAGATATCTAATAAAGTTTAGTTATTATGTGTGGGTTCGCGGTGAAGCCGGTTTAATTAGATTACCGGCGGATAATCAGTTTACGCGCGCATACGAGTAGGCTCGGTGGCCGACGGAATGCGGCCCCTGCCTGCGCGCCGCACAATGCTCCATTACAGTGAGCCAACTTTCTACGCAGCTAGGTACAATAAGTAAAACTCCTTAGTTACCATTGAACCAGAGTGTATATTGACATCATCATCATCAGACTCTCACAGTCATATAGTTATGTAATACAGAGCTATAAAAAGGTTTACTAGGGTAGAACTCACTCCGGGCCTGCCCCGTCGCTCCTCCCTGGGGGGTGAGCCTATTGAGTCTGCCATTTAGGGCAGACAGCGCTGGCGGTGTCATTTTCGTTATCTCAGGCCCCTTGAAACCATAGGCGCACGACGAAGAGTCCGATGTTTTAGTCCCACATACCACGCCGCTCGGGGAGCGGTGGGCTTGCCTAAAAGTATTTTCACCGGATAAAAAAAGGTTTAGAACGAACTAACCACTGGTTTCAACGTAATTAATATAACTTTATATACGTATAGGTAAGTAGACGATTACGGGTATGTGTGTTAAATAATCTATTTTTTTACAATTTACTACATAATGCAAATTAAAATTAATTGGCTTTTCATAAACTTTATATATCATGCAAAGTCCTTATTAATACTCCAAAGTCGATTTGTGTAGTCTAAAATTATTTAGTTCAATTATGAACCTATGAAATTTGTAGTCCTTTGTTCTAGTTTAGGCAGCCTATTTGCGTATGAGCCAGTCGTGCGGCAAAGGTCTTCCTTTTAATAATATCAGCATAAGGCTATTTTCATAACATATTATATTTATACTACCCTTTGGGTAGTATAAACGGCCAAGGATCAACACAGGACAAATAGGTTAGAGAACTTCGTTTTGGTATCTATCTGGTTGATGTATTTTAATTTGTTTATGTGTAAGATCGCATACTACATACATCAAAAATATAATAGATGACCATAAAAATGATTTCTAATTTTAGAACATAGTCGTTCACCGAGGAAATGTATTTTATAACGAATTGTGATTATTGAAAGTGCATTACCATTTGTATTTAAAATACGAATTACTTCACTGTATTTTCAGTAGATTGGCTTTTAGTTACAAACTTGTTTCGATAATTAATTAACTCCGAAACAGTTTCACTCTGAAGCTTCTACAATGGCATCTTACTGACTTTAAATTGTTATTTTCCCTAATTTTGGGAACAAAATCTCATCGTACTCTCTACGTATGCCTCATTGATATTCAGATTCAATCAATATAAACACGGTCACGAAAGAGAACGATAAGATAAAGTCTTCCATCGGATATGTTAATAAAATGACGCATAAAAGTAATAAAGTGTACTTGCGTTGAATACCAGAATCCATTATCCATTACAGAGAAGAAAAAATGTTCCTATTAGCTTTATTTATAACAATGTTATTGCTTTACTTTATCAGAGCTTTATCTTCGTAAATCTGTTGTATTTATGGCACCCCTATTACAAATAGTATTAGTCCTCAATATATTGAGGACTTTATCACAATTTTTATGACCTTTGACATTATCTCATGTATAAAGAATCTAAATCTTAAAACATGATAGTGATATTGATACAACATGAAATGCGGCTCCAGTCGGTTTCCAGCGCCTCGTTTGTTATTCGGCAGGATGCACCACGGGCAGGTGAGGTCGGCTTGGTGCGAAATGATGATAGGCCGCTCCTTTACATCCCACGGGCGAATAAATTTACTAATATGCTTAAACCTTAATTTAAAATTATGCAACTTTAATATAAAGAACGGCAAGAAATGAAATTATCGATTTTTTGAAAAATGTTCAATAGTTAATGTCCATAAACTGAATTCATTTAAAAGAACACTAACAATATGTAGCATATGTACATGGTTATTATAAATAATTATCCTTAAGCGGAGGATACTAAGTAACTTAAACAAGGCAACGAATAGACTTCTCATTCCCGCAACTTCATACAATGACCGTACCGTCGCTACGCCGTAGCTTGTTTCACTTTCCATTCACACGCCGTAGCATCTCGTAGCACAGATGTAGTATTGTCTCGTAGCCGTAGCAACCGCGCTACGGAATAACACATACTTTACAATGGCGTACAGCGCTGACACTAGCTTGTGAAAACTTTTTAAAACTAATAATGAAACTTGGTTCCACCTCTTATTTCGCCAAAAACATGGCCGGGCCACGCAATGCCATTTTGTCCCCCACTAAGCCGAAGTCTGTACTATGGATACTAGACAACTGATAAACTTACTTAGATACTTTTTGTAAATAAACACATAATATACTTGTTGGCTATGTGCCAATATCCAGACTAATACAAACAGACATGTTCATGCACACAAATGTTTGCACTGTCCGCAAACCCACGACCCTTTTGCTCAAAAGGCAGAAGCCGCTACCAAATGAGCCATCGAGCCAGTCAATCTAAATTGAAGCAAGATTATGCACCGTAACACATTGCAAACGTGACTTGTGGCATGTCTGGCCGTACATACGATTCTGCTGATTCAAGCTTATCCGTCGCTGTTAACAAAGTGGCTCCGTCACGTTCCCAAAGGCCCGTCTCCATTCGCGTTCGGATCGCTCCGGTCGCGGGGCCGTTATTAATAATCCATACGCAGCGCTGGCGGCGATACAAATGATCGTGACGCGGACAAACGCGCGCGACGTCGCGGCGCGGCCGGGCGGAGCGGGGCCGAGAGGACGCACCGATTTATTAGCCTGAGTATGAAGTTAAGGAACGCTTCCACTAGATCGGAATAGAAGTAGACGTAAAGACGACATATCCGTGTGTTTCCGTACTTAGGATAGGACCACCTAATCGCATCCCATGGGTGTCATAGAAGACGACTAAGGGAATATCAGGAAACGGGCAGCTATGGTTACCTGAGTACAAATAAAACCAACTGTGGTAGCGACCGCCTGCCAAGTGTGATGAATAAAGCAAATTCCTCTAAATACCATCCTCTCCTTTCCACTCCAGAACAACACGTGCTGGACAGCGTTGTCATCCGCATACCATCCAGACGATGGTGGCGCGCACCAAGAGGTTTAGTTCCTCGATCCTGCCCCGTGCCATTATGTCATGGAATGCCCTTTCAGCTCATGTGTTTCCTTCCTCTTACAATCCTGGGTTCTTTAGGTGACCGCATACCATCAGGTGAAGTGAGGTCATCCTGAAAGCTCTTCTTATAAAAATAAAACAAAAATAAATATGTGACATTATGTTGTTGTTTTTTATGCAAGAGACGGGCAAATGTGATACTCGCCCATGGTTACCCGCTAGTCCCACAACTCAAATATGTTGTAGTAAAACCACAAATTTGTACGCCTCGACTCCAGTGGAGTGGACGCTCACCTTTAGCCGAAGTTACACGGACCGCAGCTTGCCTCAGAAAACGTTCCCGAAAATAGTGCGTAAGTGACATAATAAACCACTCTTGAAACCATCCATTACGCTATGACAGTGCAGAGACGGCTCGTGGGGGCGCTTGAAAGAAGCCTATACTTATGAGTAATAGGTGTGCCACTAAAAGACTGAGCAGGGACAATATCGGAATACAGATATCCCATGGATTGTGTTTTGCTATTCTTCAGTTGTTTGCAGGATTAATCATAAAAGGTCTTTACACCCGTATTGAAAAACGGTACTATGCGACGCACAGACGCACAGGTATCCAAAAACCTATTCATAGACAACACTCGAGAGCCGTTCGCCATCATAAATGCCTTACTTTGCATAGTGTTCATAGTTTGTGTATGATTATGAGTGTAAGACATATTCCTTCATTCTCTATTTACCTCTGTTTAAGGTTAAGAACCTTAAAACATCACATACATAATAATACTGTTTGCGGTCAAAGTATCAGTAAAGCAAGTACACCTGTTCAGGTACTCCAGATTTCAGCCAGAAACGCTACCGACGACTCTATCCGCCGATTTATGGACCAATTCCCCGTTTTACTGAAAGCTCTACTAGCTCAGACTTCAAAGGCAGGTGCTCAAATTACACAAAATTTTAAAACTTGCTATCATATTTATTTGTCCGCGCACAGTTTATTACTAAGCTCAGGGAATGTTTTCGCTATTTAAATAAACTTTATATTTGCGCGGGGAAATTTAATTATACTTGAATAGTGGTCCAGGTTGAAAGAAAGTTCAGCCATTCAATCTAAGTTGAGTGCTAGTTTTGCTCGCGGTGAAGAAAAGCGAGGCTAAACTTAAGTCGGTTTAACTGCTTCCGAAACGGGAGCAACGAAGGAATTCGATAATTTTAAAATGCATGTTTGATTTAAATTAACGAAGCTGTGAAATGCTGGCGGTGCACATTACCTATACACGAAATTCGTTTGATTTCATTGGTCATTATCATCATCAGCCTATTGTTGACTGCTGGACACAGGCCTTTCCAGTGGTTCGCCACTTTGATCAAACTTCTGGAGGCTTTGCCCATAATCCACGCTGGGCAGGCGGATTGGCGATCGCATGATAATCAACCATTTTTAATATATATAACTTTAGTTGACTGGAGCGGACGTAGAATGTCTAATGAGGATCGAAGATTCCAACTAAATCACATGAAATTAAATGAAATTCTATTTTAGATGCAACAAAGTTCACTCAGTGTACTGGCTACACAATATATCCGGATCCAAACTAACAATAAAGCTTGGGTGCTCCGCTCGTCAAGGCCACTACGAGCCGTCGAATGAGATTTTCGCGGATCACAAGTTACACCCATACCCAAATGAAGGTATGATTGATCTACTTAGGAAAGCAAAGTTTAGGGAAGGCAGCCTAAAGTTATGGGAGGTAGCTACGGCCGGGGAGGGCTCACGAGCGGGTCCGGGCGCTGGCTTACTGTTGAGCATCATTGCATTTAGACTGTTTTAATTTGAAATAGAAATAGTGTACTGAATAGTATAGACAATAGAGACAGTATTACTAGGGTTTTCGTACATAAGAAGGGAATTATCCGCTTTTGATGCACACTATGAACTATAGATAAATAATTAAATATTTTTTATTAGATACACAACGTTTAGTTGACTTAAAATTACTAGGCATAAATAGACATTCGTACTATTTAGGCGCTCTAATTGATATAGGCAATCTCGTTAAGACAGAAGAGAGACACGAAAGTATTCGTACTATGAAAGTAAAGGCGCGTTTCGCCTCTAATTTTATAATAAGAACGGCCAAACTATGGATCTCTTTGCGTGGCTCCTTGTTCCCCAAACATATAATCTTTCGATATTCAAGGCAAGAGTGAACCGGTTTTTGTTGGGTGAGCGCGCTCTATCGTTGACTACGATATCACTTACCGTCAGTTGAATTGCAGTCACCCGTACCCAAATTCATGTAAAAACCATAAAAATGCTTGTGTTCTTAGCTCGCTACACCTCGTGTACGCAAGTCCAATAATGTCAACGTAACTGTAGGCCGCCTGTTTTGCAACATGTTTTCAATATCTATCAATCAGCGAATAAATAGGGTTAGACAATTGATTTCACGTCTGCGCCTGTACGAAGCGTTCGATAATATTGTGTATGGAAGTTGACAGAGCGATATTATGTTGGGCAATCAAACGGCTGCCTGTCTGAGTGATGAAGGTATCGCGTTTGACGGAGGTAAAACAGTGCCCGATAATAATAAATAAAATACTTACACAATAATAATGTAGGTATATGATGTCTTGCGTAATTATTGATGACGTAGAATTGGTGACATAAATAGAATCCTCATTCTCAGGCCTCTCCAGTCGTTCACCACTTTGGGCAAACATTCGGAGGACCCATAATCGCCACGCTGGGCAGGCGGGTTGGCGATTGTAGGGCGTAGCTTATCGCTCTGATGACGCTGCTGCCCGTTATTGACCTGTAGTATTTAGCTACGCCTTTAATCGTGATGGTTATATCGCAAGCTGTCAGGCGCCAGAGCCTTGTCCGTTATTGACCAGGATGCACCACGGGCAGGTGAGGTTGGCTTGGAGCGAAAAGATGACAGGTCGCGTCCTACGTCCCCATAAAATCATATTGGGTCATTATACCCACTTTTAATGTACTCTTTTAACTGTTTATTAAGTACCGAGTAAAAGGTGTTTAACAGTACAGAAAATGACAATGCAGTAGCAGTTGAAAGTAAGCACATTGGCAGAAATAAATCGTCTTGTACTCGCTCCGCTCTCGGTGTGTCTCCGAAATAGCTGGTCCTGCGCTAATCTCTCCGGACGGGGTTGTCCCGTCAGATCACGCGTTTGACGGCATAGGCTGCGCTGCGCACCTGTGTCCGTCACACGCATATGAACGGGTACAATATCCTCCGTAAATGGCTCTCCGCGCTAACATTGCTGGGTATACGGTCGGAGGGTATGTTTACGCTCACACTGTGTCTTTAGGATAGCAAATGAACTTTTCTAAATTATCTCGTCTATTGTCGTGTGGTTTCCTGATTTAGGATAGGACCACCCCAGCTCATCCCGTGGGTGTCGTAGAGAATATGAGGAAACTAGCAGCAGTGTTTACTTGTGTACAAAATAAAACTGCGTCTGCCAAGGGTGACTAAGACAATTTATTGGGCGAGATCTATGTCAAGCAGTGGACGTTTGTATGCTGATGATGATGTTGAGGAAATTATCACGCGTCTGCGTGTCTTGGGAGACACCCTCATCATTTTTACTCAAAGCACAAGGGAAAACCTTAATTTACAACAGGTGGTTTGTTTGAATTGTATGGCGCATTTATTTATTCATTCCATGTACATATATCAACATTCTTGTTTGTCTCAAGCCAATGTCCCAATATAGCGTAGGTACAGATCATAATCTCGCTATTTTAGAGGATATAAACATTAGGTGCCCAAAGTTCGTAAAATGTTTTAATAAATTACGGTCGCGGTAAATCCTGATTTACGAACTATGCCTCAGCGACGCTGAACTGACTTGACTTTTGTATTAAATTACCTGCGAAAGTATGACAAGGGTGTTTTCTCTTGAGAGGTCTGAAAGTTCACTGTATTATGTGTCGCTTTTCGCGGAAGACCACTAGCCGACTCAGTCGCACACAAGCGTAGCTACACACATACGCGGGCAGGCATTAATCGGCACAGCCAGACGGTAGAATCGAATTTAAGTCTTTTGATGAACATTCGAGAACATGCCGCTCGGCTTTCACTAGGCGAGCAGCATCAGGGGCCTCACTTAAAAGTTCGTGAGCGGTGAAACCAAATATTAGTAGGTATACGAGAAAGAAGTGCTGCTGAATCGAATGATGTATCGACACGATTTACTTGTCTAATCTGAATAAATCCAAACAAGTGCAATACTTCGGGTCGGCTTTGTGTCGGCCTACTTATGTGAGTAGCAGCTACCCGATGAACATTAAGGATTAATTCCTTGAACATTAAAGGAAGGAATTAATCCTTAATGTTCATCGTTTCCGTTCATATGCAAAAGATTAAGGCCGTAATCTTCCATGCGGGAGGCATCAGTTCAAATCCTGACGTATTTATATGTTTGGTGTGTTGTAATTTATATGTTTCCTTGAATCTCATGGTGAACGAAAACATAGAATGAAGTCGACCAACACGCACTTGGTAGGCCTTATTGAACTCGAGACCCAGTGGTCATATAAATACCAATAAGCTGTAGTTGTATGCATGAAAAGATTTTATTTTCTTTTTTTTTTCCTAAATGACTACAATGATAACCAAGGCGGCCTTGTCATCATCACCGGACTGTTGGGGGAGCGGAAGGCTCTCACCGCTAAAAAGACTACCACTACTACTCTTTCTATTTAACAGATGTCCTTAATTTAGGCCTCAAACTCGGGACCAGCCCGTCTTTGACCGTCACTTATGACTACGAGTATAAGGCGTCGAACTTTGAAGCACAATGTACATGACTTATTAACATATTATAATGCGCGCGTGCTAAAATGTACACACTCTGTGAGTGTAGCCGTGAGCACTGTGAGCAGTTTGAATAACGTAAGCAGATTTGCATATTGATACATATCGTTAGAATAGTTTACTTACTACACACACACACACGAAAGGCAATATTCATGAACAGATACCTATTGTCTCAAAACATCTCGGCCGCGGTGGTCCCTTATTGCTACGTCATGTCCTTCTTCAAACGTGGTTTAAAGACAGCTCTTTTCTCGCGGTAAGCAACGGCATGGTTGTGCCTCGGCGGTGCTGATGTCCATGGGTGGCAGTTACTGTTTAAAATGAGACAGGCGACTTGCTCGTCACAAAAAAAACAAACAAAACAGAACAAACATAGGAGCTGTCACAGGTTAGATTCTATCCGAATACTCTTGAGTTAAAAGCCAAGGTCCCAAATGGTCAGTCGATATTGTCGAGTTGTTGCACCATCTGCGAAAGGTTGCTACAAAATGTATTTTATCCCGAGATTTTCAGGCACTAAAACAAACAATAACCTTGCTCTATTTCCTGCTCCTGTAGTTCCTCGCAGATATGGCACATAAATAACCCCAGCGATCATTTACTCGCGCGATATGAACGTATTAAAGGCCATTCCATATAATTGGTTCGGCTCTAATCTAGCAAGAGGGAAGAGCGCCGATGATACGACCACGACTAGCGCCTGCCCGCGGCTGGGCTTTCTCGCATAATTCAGTTTTTGTTGTCGGCTACCTTCGGTCCACTCGGCTGCCTTCGGTCCGCTCGTCCGCCGTTGCCATTGGCTCCCCTCGGTCGCCTTTGGCTCTTCTAGGTCATATCGTATCTTTTTTACGACAGAGGAGGCGAACGTGCTTGAAGGTACCTGATGCTTGCTTACCTAATGGTAAGTGATCACTTCAGTCCATAAACACCGCAACATCTTGTCTGACCAATGCTCTAGATTGACGAAAAGCGCCAACTCTAGTTCTGGAACCTACTGAATAATTTTCGTTAATCTCCACTAGCGACCCGCCCTCGCTTCGCTTCGGGTATTTAAGATGATTGCGATGTAACTACAACAGTAACAATTGTTACATTCTTAGTAAACTTAGTGTCATTGGTTCAAACACAAAAACACTTTACCGTTTTCGAAGCCTAAATGTTAGATAAACCGTATCTAAGTTAATAAGTCATCGCTTATGATATAAAGCCCACATAAAAAGCTCATTAGTTGTAATAGTTCGGCGTTAATGTGGCGCACGAGGGCATTAAGTCGAGTCGCATTCGTGAGCAATTACTGATAGGTCGGCGCCGGCCGTTAGAGGTATCCGCTCATTATTGGTACCTAAGTGTTACAATGACAATTATCATTGGGGAAGCCTACGTCCAACTGGGATCTAAGGGACTTATCATCTTTTCGCTCCAAGCCACACTCACCTGCCCGCGGTGCATCCTGACGAGTTAAGGGGTTATCCTAACATTCCTTATGATTGAAGGCGTAGCTAAATACTGTAGTATCGTCCTGTAGGCCGATGACGGGCAGCGGCATCCAACCGGGTCCAACCCTGACCAGCGTGGTGATTGTAGGTAAACCCTCCAGAGATTTCACAAAGTGGCGAAATACTAGAGAGGCTTATGTCTAGCAGTCGCTTTGTGGGTGGGTGGGAAAATGGGTAGATGGTCAGTTGAGAGTAATATCGGCTCCAAGCCTTGGCTAGCATTATGTACATACACTTTTTACCTCTGTCTCGAAATGAGTGAAATACGCTGATAAGTAACAAATTAATAAATCTTGTAGATACCAGCTATGACGACAGAAGAGGGTCATTTGGTTCCCAGACCTATGCAGATTGTCATGTGGTTACCATGGCATAAGTATATCTCCGAATATTGTGAACCGATTTTAAAAATTCTTGATCGAAAGAGTGTACTTCCTAGTCCTAGTTTGTCCCTTGTCACTATATTGAAGTCGGTTTTGAATGCTGTTTTATTTTAACTATAAGATTTATAATGAATTTAAATTTAATCTATCAAATCATGTGTGCGTCGCGTTACTACGTCCATTGTAAAGTTCCGCAATAAACTGCCATTTGAGCGCACAACATTTGATCTATATTCATGTGCTAATACATTTTCTCATCAGTTTCCCTGAGATTTAATCACAAACGACGGGATATTAAACAGCTGATTCTCAGTGTTAATCCGCTGATAGGAAAAAAGGTACTTTTAATGCAGGTACATAATCCGGCGCAGCCTGGCTGCCGTCAGCTCAAGCCGTACAGCAACAAAAACAACTTATAGAGCTCGAAGGAAACGAAACAGGAATAAACAAATGCCATCTAAAACACTGTCTCCAATCCAATCGGATCATCCCTTTGTTTATTGTTCGTAACTCGCAGCCACTCGGGTATGTAAATTTATCTGAATTCGTTTTCTAATACACCCGCGCTGCAGCGAGAAGATTGTCCGCGTGCTTTGGGCATAGGAAGCTAACTCAGGAATAGGCCTGTTGCCGTAAAAAAAATTAATTAGACCGTCTTTTAGATTGTTCAAGTTAAGTTCATTGTTAAGTTGGCATTGACGCATCTTATAGGTACGCAAGCACTTGAACAGAACTCGATCCCTAGTTCTATCATCCTGAACGGCGGGATAGTTTATAAGAAAGTTGTATATGTGGCGATGATAAATAGCGCAATTCGTATTCTTAAAATGCGTATTTCCATAGGGTTGTGAAGCACTGAATACTGAGCGCGCCGTCGTAGCGCACTCGGCGCCGCCCGTCGGCGGCCGTCCGCACGCCGCGCACGTCCGCTCATCAAATTTTATAGAAAGTCTCCGAGTAAATTGCGAGTCGCGAGTCGCTCCGGCCCGCGCCTGCCCGCGCCTGCCCGCGTCTGCCCGCGTCTACCCGCGCCTGCCCGCGTCTGCCCGCACCGGCCCGCGCCAGCCCGAGGGCCCGGGCACTCTCGATGTAAATTAACGAATTGCTTTGTGCGAAAATAAAATATATTCATCATTATTGAAACATCCTAATGTAAATGTGATTGAAGCACGTAGTAATAACGATATTGGGGCAGTAGAGGATGGGAAAGATCACTACATCCTATGTACAAGCAATGTAATGTAGGGTTCGAATAGCCTCCTGGCTATTCGAACCCTACATTACATTACATTGCTTTAATCGAAAGCAAATGGATAAAGTAAACATAGTTACATTACTAATGTAACCTGTGGGACTTATTATGAAAGTAAAGATCATCAATATCTCCAATTCTCCATATATACGAGTATAATAATTATTTACAAAACAAACAAAATCTTGTTCTACATTGCTCCAATCGTGTAAGTAGATAAAGTATGTACATTACTAATCTAACAGTAGGACTTCATCATCGATGTCGCCACATATATGAGTGTAATAACTGTTTAAATTCAAGATGATTATTATTATGATGTGGCACACGGTGGCATTCAAATAAAATACTTCGAATCAACAGGCAGAGCTCTACCAACTTAATTACCAGCGGACCAATACTCATGTATTTAAAAAACAGCATTAAGCTTAGTACGAGTTTTTATTATTAATTCAATAAAAAAGTCTATGTCTATGAAAAATAGGTAAAAATAAGTCTATAAATATGTATTTTCGTCATTGCCTAAACTTTACTGGGGCGTCGTTGCTCTTTCATTGAAAGGAAATCGACCTTATGTATTCCAGCACGTCTGCCGCCAGGATTGATAGCCCGAGGACGGGGTCATCAGTAACCTTGCGCTCCCTTATTCGCCGTTTATGACGCTGAGATATGGCGATACGACTTCAGCGAGCCGGCTCCCATCGTATAAGTCATTTTACCTTACGTGAATCTGAATTGGTTTAGGAATAAATTGACAAAGTACTTCTAAAAGAATTTATTCGTTTGTCTAAGACCAATTCTTTTACTTTAATGCACTTCGAATGCGGGTATACTGAACACGATTTAAAAGTAACTCCACCATCTGACCATACAGCCGAATGCAGCCACGCAAGTGGCTTCATTTTAAACGGGGACTGGCAACTTAACTTATTGATGAGTTGAGTTGCCAGTCCCCGTTTAAAATCCACATCTGCTTAGAAGCTCATTAAAGCTTCTTAACAAATTGTACAGAGCAGTAGCGCGATCACCGGATCGATCAATAAAACTCGTCTTACATTGAAGACATACAACATGGGCTCTATGCATTCCAAATGGCGCCACTCATTACGCGTACGGGCTTGTATAACGTTTTATAACACTTGCAGACAATGGCATGTGGGCTAAACGGCGCGTCGACAGCCGAATGATTAGATCAAAGCGAACAGCCTGGAGCCATTAGTCCGAGCCGCAAAGCCAGCCCGGCGAGGTGACTTTGATAGCGGCGATAATTACTCGGCGGCGAAACCAAAAATACGTGTTAGCAAGTTAGACCCTTTCGGGCAGGATTACCCGCCTAAGCTGACAGCAGTCGCTTTGTCCTCATGTCTAGTAGATACCTCAGCTCAATGGAAGCAAATAACCAAAGGCTTATTTTTAGACAAATAATACAAACTGGTCTGAGCGTATGATTAGAAGTGGTCAAAGCCGTGAGCATCATGGTGGCGTTCGAGGCTTCCTATGCGTATTCAGTTGGCATTAGAAGAGCTAAAGAGAAATGGTATGAATGTCGACCAGATTTTAACTGTTCGTTGAAGTAAAGTTTCAGTAGGTAGACTTTACCTAATATCATTACCATTGATTGAGTACAAAAGTCAACACTATAAATAAAAACGGCAAACAATAAACACGAACCAATCACTTAGTACCAAATTATGTTTTTCCTTTATACTGCTTAATCTAATGACTGATTCATTGAAGGCGTCCCCACAATACCTAGCCTAAGTGAGTAAGTGATTTCAGAACACTTCAGGTTCGCCGTACACAGTTGGGCAACTAGTCCGTCTTCTTAGATTGAAAATATCTGATCACAAATACAATTTGTAAGAAATATTAAACATAATCGCCACGTTTAACTCCTCAAATGGTGAAAACAAAATAAATATTACAGTCGGAAATTATTCCACATCGAAGGAAAATAGAAACGAATTCAGGATCGGATCAAAATCCAATCTGCGCGGGACTGGCGGCAGGGCGCGGGGCGGCGGCGGCCGGACCCGAGGATTTGCCCCAAACGGAACAGTGGACTCCTTTCGCGGACCGCATTAGATCTGTATATAAAAGCTTACAATAATTCAATCAAGTACAGTTTACTTTCTTTCATAATAGGTACAGGATGTGAATTTCTGCGTGCCGAACCAAAGTTTTTAACGAGAGCATGAGAGACCTGGAAATTAACAACTTGTATCGTTATTCATCATCAGCTTGGAAACATCCACTCTCTTACATAGACCTCCCTCAATGACAATAGTTATTGAGGGGATTTGCCTTAGGCACCACGCTTATCAGGCGTTTCGTGATATTCCTTTAGACCTCTCCTACGACACCCACGTGCTGGATGCGAGAGGCCCAAAATCGATCAAGGTGGCGAACATTAGGAGAGGCCTATGTCCAGCAGTGGATGACACAGGCTGATAACGATGACGACACCCACGGGAAGAGATGGGGGATACTGTAAATCCGGAAACCATTCGGACGTGTATCCTGATCTCAAACTGAAGACACAGGTGTTTCGCCGAGTCGTATTATAGCCGTTAGGTTTATGTATCTAATAGAAAAAAATAACAAAATGATGTACTAGCCGAGTAGGCTATCGAGCGGGAAGACGAATAGGCTAAGATATTGCTGGCTCCGGTTAATCGCAGCTCGGGCCGGGCAGCGCTCCATCAACGTCACGCGCCGGCCGCCGCACGCGATTTAATCGCTCGCCGCTCGACTAAGGAGAGCCACATTACTGGGAGCATTAGCTATTTGTGGGTGGAGCGCACAAACGTCGTGCCCACGCATGCACAGCGATCACCACAACATCATCATCATTTAGCAATATCCTAGCAGGCGAGTTGCCGATCGCAGAGCGTAGCTCCTCGTTCCGGTGACGCTACCGCTTATCTTCAGTCTGTGGTACTAACTAGGATGACTATAACACTCACAGGCTAATATTATAAAGCACAAGTGCGTTCGTGCTCCTTGAAAAACAAGTGTGTATAGGAACACCACAAGAATTTATATCCATATCCATTTGGGAAAATTCCCCGTTTGAAACAAAGAAAAATAAATGTTTATTAGAGTGACAGTCGTTTCACCCCTTTAGGAATTAAATTTTGAAAAATCTCCCAAAATTCCGAACTTTAGGAACCAGCTGTACGTTGATAGATCATTTGATAGCCAGTTTTGGATTTTATATATAGATTGTACTCATTTCCAAATTATTAGCTTCATAAATGGGCACCACACCATAAGCCAAAATTGGATGCCGGTCGCCGAGGACCCGTCGCCCCCCTCCGCAGGTAAGGGCAGGTATTCCGGGCATATTTGACGGGTAATTTGAGCATACGCCCGCTAACCTTGATTATAAGCTTCCCTAAACATTTTTGTGAGCACATTTTGAGCGATCAATACCGAAGCTCTGATAGGAATAGTCTAGGTAAAGTCGTGCCGGTAAAACATATTGCCGAGAGTAAAGCTATGTCGTTTTGTCATACTGTCGAAAGAACGTAGAGTATGTCATATCAGTGTCACAGTAGTGGAGGGTTGGGGAAACGTGAGCCGAGATTCTTTGATGGGGAATTGGAATGGGAAGTGAAGGCGATCTATTTTTATTGCTTTCTTTTAATCATGTACCTAAAGGGACTTAGTGTGTATCATTGGTGTTACTTGATGATCTAAAATTTTATTAAATTATAGAGTGTAAGACATGCTTTGTACCGTATGACGGGTCAAGATCCAGCTTCTTTTTTTGTGTCCAGCAAAAAAAAAATTGTAAATTTTCGCTCAACATTGGTAGAAATGGACGTCGTAAAGAGGCCGGACGCCCTTGTTTATAAAATGTGAACCAAAATACGGTGGTACATTGTGGCAATTGAAAGTGTTTAAAATCGTAAAGAAATGTACACTTAATTTTGTTATAATATAATTTTTATGTACTAATGTCTTATTAAATATTTTGTAATTTACGTTGTTCCTCTGCCTCGGAATCTGTGATTGTGAATACATAATAAAGCGACCTCCACGTAATTATTAATTTCACGGAAACTGATCCCTCTCGGGAGTCTCGGGGACCCTCTGCGTCCTCCGCATTGTTTGGTCAAACCCTTCGCCTCGGCCAACAAAGGGTGTTTACTGACGTTGTAATACACCAACACCTCCTAACTCTGGGACCCTTGACACAGGCGTCGAACAACTCTGAAGTGGTTAAGTATTCTCGTATCGTTATTACTTGGTTCATGGAAGAAGCAATAGCACATTTTCTGAATTTACGTTGGTTAAGGTAGGTATACAAAATGGTTCAGTTTCAGTGATTTAGATTCCTTGGTTGGCGTCTGTGGTCGCTATACACGACCCGGATTGCCAATTTCAAAATCAAATAACCATTTATGTTCATACTTACGATGCGTAACAACAATTGTATTCAGGTGGCCCAAATGGTGGTGGGATGAGTTGCCCAATAGTTAAGCATGCAGGCATTCACATCTTATGACGGTAGAGCCACTGGTAGGTGGTGACAGGAGGTCTCCAGCAACAAGTTGGTTACACGCACAACCAAGGCGATAATACATTTTTTTCTTTCTGTAAATAAATACATATTATACATAGAAAACACCCAAACCAATACAAACAGACATGTTCATGAACACAAATGTTTGTACTGTGCGGGAATCAAACCCACGACCCATGGCTCAGAGGGCAGAGGTCACTACCAAATGAGCCACCGAGCCTGTCTAACCAGTAACCAGTTACTTGCCCTTTGTCACACCGACTTGGACCCCTCTTTCGCTTTCCATCTGGCGTAGGGAAGCCATTGTGTCGAGCTACAATAAAAAAAAGTAATGAAACTTAATCTTCCTTCCTCTGTGGTCAGATAAAGTATATCGCTTTAGCGCTCACTAATAAATCGCACCTTGTTGTCCCACTGATTAATTAAAGCAAGTCTTTCCTCAGCTCCTATCTCTGCGGACCTCTTTACGTACTTTTTTGTATGACATTGCTCTCTTTACCTACTAGTAATTATAATCTAGTATTGTGTTGTGGTAGCAGTAAAGTGTTGTATAGCGTGTAACGTGACGTCAGCGGTCGCGCCGCGCGGGGGCGCCGCCTCGCTCTCTCGCGGCCGACCGCGCTGCTCCCGCGCGCTGCACACACCAATTACACGTACACCGCATCACGTCATGCTTTAAACTTCACTGCTTTGCATATAAATTAACTAATATAGCACGCGAATTGACGGACACGCTCTGTGATGCGGCAGCTCGACAAAGGGCCACAAGTGTAGAGATTGTCTTTTTTTTTTATAGTAGCTAGACATAATGGCTTCCTTACGCCTGATGGAAAGCGAAAGAGAAGCCCAAGTATCTGTGACAACTGGCAAGTAAATGGCTGTCAGTTGCCACTGCCATGCCGGCTTAACCCTAACCCCCCACGAGCTCCATACTAAACTAAAATGACGCACTCCACTACTTAGTTATTTTATTTAGATCTGCGAGTGCAAACATTAACATCGGCACTTTTCTGTGTAAGAGAGCCAATTATTTGGTGAACTTTGAATATGTATGTGTATGACGGCCGAATAGTCGGGTGATGAATCCGGTAACGCTTGCTCTTTGGAGCAGCGCCGTCACATTTTATTAAACAAGACGACTTCTCCTCTCACGCGTTCACGATCAACTAAACCAGATGGACGAGAAATCCGAGAATTGCGCTGTTCCTTCAGTTGGAATCTAACTATCAACTGAATAACCAATATATGCGTGCTTATATGTAAGTATTGCGTCTTCGAAATTTGCTTGTGTGCGTATGCAGCGATGGGCGTATCATTTCAGCTTAACGATCTCTACTTGATCTATGAGCGATGACGGCCTATCGATAAACGGGAATTGATGAAACTCGACGGCTTAAGCGATCTTAGAAATATGATAGAGTGTTATTTATTACCCAATTTGGCAAAATGTTCCCAATTTGCAAATAGGAGGGTAAGTTTGAGACCAGCAATAGACTTAAGCCTTTGTGAACCGTGGGTAATAAAAATATTTTGACTATCGGTCACCTGATAACCCCATGCGATTTAAAAGTTTTACAAAGTAACTTTTGAACATTCGCGATGCATCAAAGGATATGAAATATTCGGGATTACACGCGCACATACCTTTTTTTTATCGTAAGTGATACTGACCTCGTTCGGGCAGCTGCACCCAAATCTTAATTCAGCTCTAGTTCACCCGCGCCATGCATAATTGCATCGGAGCTGCAAACAGACAGCCGGTTGTAAGGCCCGAGGTGACCGCGCCCGCTTACTGCACGGCTGTACTGTTCGTTTACAGTTTAGATGTTTGCAGACTACACTTAACCTGAATCCATTTGGAATTTGAAGCGAACTGGTCGTACGGCCCATCTGTTTATGTTTACTTTAAAGTTACCGAAAATTTCATCCCCTTCTTTTATGTATCGTAGGTAATTTAAATTTCAGTAGTGATACTTATTCTATTATAAGAATCTAAGATAAATACTGGACTAAATCTTCCGCTCAAACAATTATAATAAATCGCAGTATATTTGCCATATCTTATCTAAATCCATAAATGGAGAGGTTTTTTGTTAATGTTTGTCGGTTTAAAGGGTGTATTTTTTGCGGAGGATAAGCCGATAAGGTAACACACAGTCTGTTTTGCTTTCAAATTTACAGAGTAAGCGTATTCAGCCGCAGTGTCAGCAGCTTAATAATTTATTAGCGCGCGGGCTTACGGGCTTCAACAGAAAGCTATGCATTATACTAAGAGCCCCACACAAACACACAGGGCGGCTCTGCGCCGACACTGCACGAACAAGCAGATTTCCTTCTGCAAGCGGAATGCGCCTGCTGTTATTAAATTATTTATCATATGAGTCGTGTAAATTTATGGCGTATTGTACTAGACCGCACTGACTTAACACTGCCAATGAAGAGACTTCTACATTTACTGAGCGAAAAAGAATATTCAACGCAAACTTTATCTGTCAATCACGAATACAATAACAAAGAAACAACCAAATCAGTGGAGCTGTTGTAAAGTGGTGCTCAGTTGTACACGACGGCGGTTTTACCGTCTGGAAAATATAAGACCAGACAGGCTGACGAATCTTTCAACACCGATTTATATAAAGAATGTTGCATCAAAAGGTAAAAAAGTATTGTTACATGGTATTTATTTGTACTCCTAGTAATTTTCTAATCGATAATTAACCGATGTATTATTATTCTTGTGTTTAGCTGGTTAAATAAGTACCTAACTCTTTTTTCGTTAGCAGCACGATACAAAGCGAATACACTAAACAAAAATAAATTTTGTCATCTGCCCCGGTATTACAATAGTATACGAACCATTCTCGTTTCTTTGTCAAAGAAAAGCTCCGAGTTAAAGCCTAGTATTAATTAACTTCTATAATGAGGTTGGGCTGTTTGGACTTGAGTCTACATCTCTGTTTATTGAGATAAACAAACGTAGTGACATTGTTAACAGAATTCAAGGTATGATTTCAAGCAGCAGTGAAGTTATGTAAGTAGGTACAATATTACTCTTTCTATGTGGCTATTCCTTACCTGGTGTCTGAAGAGATCGCATAAAGCGATAAGGCCGGCTAAATTGTACTACAAATGTATCTAGTTTTAATTCAACTTTATGTTGCAATAAAGAATACCAATCTATCTATCTAATAATATTACTTTACCTACTTACTGATTGTGTATCTAACTAAGGTACGTATTTAGTAATATAGTTCTCAGCGGTACGCCATTGGGATTTTCAGGTGCAATGTCTTCATCATCACGCATCACAGGATCGTTGAAATAAATCACCAAAAGCTACTTGATTTTCTTTGTAACCAGATACAATCACTTTATAATTAAAATGGCACACATGAGGCGTAATGCAAAAAGATTAGCTTACCGTTCCGAGGTGCGCGTGCGTACACGATGGCGGCTCGAGCGAAAGTGACCGGCGTACGCGCGCAGTACCGTTATCCTCCGTGTCATCTTCAACTGACATCTGTCACATACGTTTAACGTCCGTCCACAAACGTCAAACAATAAACAATGTTAAATTAATCAAAAACTATGTTCACCGAGAGTGTCGCTGCGACTTACTAATAAATGATAGCGCTAGTTATAACATAGAGCCAAGCTGTACCGCACCTGTGGCTATGCAAGATTAATAAATCAACAAACATTATTATCACTAAATAATTCAGTAGGGATTATACATTGAAATTGGGGCTGGGAATTGTGTGCTATTATGTTACTCATTAATCTGTCATAGGTCTAACGTAATCACGTACTCGTATAACTAGATTGCTAGGTATTACCGCGTAGCTTTTGCACGCGGCTTCGATTTAGTTGGCGCGAATTCTGATAATTCATTTATTTCAAGCTATTAAAATTTTACCTTCACAATCATTTAGACGTTATTATCTAGTCGGCTTTATTCACAAGATGAACCTAGCTAAAAGCAAAATGTTCTTATTAGGTATATTTTCCGCACATTCACGCTCCTTACTTCACCCCTCTAGAGGTTGGTTTTAGGAACACGAAATACCAATTGAAAAGGTATTAGCCGTAAGAGGAAACACACTGACAGTGTTGTGATTGGTGTTTGCAAGAACACCCAGTCTTGAGGACCCACCAGATATATACCCACATGAGTTTTCGCGTACTGTTTTACTTTATTGTTATTGTGTTTTCTTTTGAAGTGATTATTGTAATCTTTTTGAGAAAAATAAACATTTTAAACCATCTTCCACGGACCTCTTCGACTATTACTTAACAACCTGACACTTTTTCCACCGAATTCGTAAATTTTAATCTTTTTCTAAGCTTTAGTTTATATTCAAACCTTTCCTATCTATGTAAGAGTACTTTAACCGTAATAACATAGATAAGCATTTAAAATACCTTTTTAAATTATAGGCAAATATTAAGTTATTAATATTTGCCTAGCGTAACATTTGGGGAACAACCTTTTGAAACGGCCCTAAATGAAACCACAGAGTGGCCTGAGAATGTTTTTGAACGCTCTCACGCAAAAATAAGTTGTCCCGGTAAAAGGTAATTCATTCAGCTATAAAATGAGCCCTCATAATATTATGTGCCTGGTCTAAGTAAATAATGAAACCGTGTGGTCGCTGCCTATATAAGCGCGATTTGGTTTCACTTTTCCCGTTAAAGTCTACGTATACGTTTTCTTCTTTATTAATAGTAGCACTCAAATTCTAATTTGTAGATACTCGTAGATAGATATTGCATCATAAAGTTGACTTTAAACAAGATAAAGTATACATTTGTTGTTCAAGCGGCCTTATCGCTATAAGCGATCTCTTCCAGACAATCTTTGGGTAAGGAATAGCCAGACAGAAAGGGCGAGGTGGTGTAAGATTTTTGTATTTCTTTGCATTATTCAGTCATAAGATCATATTACAAGTGCGCTAGCTATGAAGATCGAAATTAAATGCCATCTGGTGTTACTGTTAGTTGCAAGAGCTGCCTTAGTAATCTTGTGGCGACGGTGTTGAGCTAGAGTTCGCGCAGCCACGTCTGGCGGAAGCCGCGTGCAATATGTTTGCGTTACGGCGCGGGCGCGCGGACGAACCGCGCCGTCGCTAATGCAGACGAACGGCCTGCAGGCGGACTTGCATAATAACGAACGTAATATTGCAAGTTCATTTTAAACTTTCACGACTTAAATCACCAGAAACGGGGCCGCTTTATACATTTTACAAGCTTATATAGTTTTAAAAACTTGCTTCAGCTACCGAGTAAATAATAATTTATAACCCAAGACATGCTACGCTTGGTCGCACTACTTCTCAGGAAATAAATGTTTTAACCGAAATTAAAATGTTACCACATATCAGCGTAACTTGAAGTAAAAGTTTGTGTCATAGGAATTGTTTCACACCGCAGCCAATTTTTTTAAACTGCGATTTATTGTTCCAATATGTCATGGCCAATGCAATAATTTTAGTTGATGTATGGCTATTTTAAAATAGTTTCAGTTTGGAATAAATATTTTCAGTATTTTTTATATAACTCCGTTCCGCAAGTTATTATTTGCGATGACCAGTCGACATGTTGCGATTCATCAGTCTGCTTGTGACGGACTGTGGACTGATTGCAAGTAGGTATAAGTATGTATACTTATACCTACATAACAAATGTCGCATTGAGTCACGTTACTATATATGTTCCCATTCCTCAGATACCTACAGCTTTTAGCTATAAACTAACTCAAGTACCAGCATCCCAAACACAATAGAGAATCTATTGTGTTGCGCCCGATACCGGGTTCACGAGATTTGACAAGTTAAACTACATTGTACATAAGTATATCAAATCCCGTGAGGAATGTAGTACAAATGTTCACTAGACGAGTAATATGTACGTCTGCGGCGACGTGCAATATCAGCGCGGGAGCAGCGCACCGCTTTCGGGCCGGTGGCGAGCAGACGATATAAAATAGCTAAAGGTGGTATTTTGAACGGTTTTTCAATTATCGCAGTTGGCTTGGTAGAGACGTGTGGCGGCAGCGTAAGGGGGTGGGGGAGTCTGTGGCGTGATTCAATATCACGCGTGTGACCGATGAGGCGCGAGGGCATTCCGTCTCCCGTCGCCCGCTCACTATGCGATATTACAAAATAAAAGGCGTACTTATTTGAAATTGATAACGTAATGTAACCCATGACACGATGCCGGCGCGTGTAGCGACATTATGAGCTTGCCAACAAAATTCTTAGAGCCATTAGATAGTATTAATACAAACTTGTTTTAGTTGAAATCTGACCACAGCATCCAATGTCTAGCGAATGTTGCTAAGTAAGCATCAGACATCTTCCGATGGGATGATAGATCATCCTGAAATGTTACTATGGAGTAATTTGTTTACAGAAAATCCAGTATAATTTTTTTTACCCGTCCTGGAGAACCGAGAAGCTCAAATGGCACACGAAAGCTTATATTGTGCATCAAGAAATTATGATGTTTTATGCTTTAACGTCATCTGAATGTTTAACGTTTGGTTAAAATACAGTATTTAATTCTACTGAAACTAGATCGGTTAGGAGCTCGTGCAGTGAGTCTTTTCAAGTCAGTGCTCAGGCACGTGCGGACGCCGACACCGACGCAGAGAGGCCGCGGCTCGCGACCGACGCTCTGTGACGATATTTCTTTTCCTGTTCTATTTTGTTTTAACACAAGTAGGCAGATAGGTACAGATTTATTAAATTACTTTTGTTCGTGTTTCGTAATGTACTCAGGCCGCGTGGGATTTAGTCAGCCACAATGAGGAGACTCTTTTGAAATATAAGCTCTATACAGGCCATAACATAGCGCTGTATCAATCATAGTCATCCAGTAAAATAACTTACATAGGAACTTACTATACTTTTACTTTAAATATGTCGCCGTAAAATTGTAAATACCATTAGATTTATATATTGTCTCTCGAGAGATGGTCAACTGTCGAAAGATTGTGAACTGTAACACCATGCTTACAGTTTAACTTTAGCAGATTGTAATCAATGGAAGTGAAATTCTTAAATGAAAATCTGTCGTGCAACAGGTCTACTTTGATCTATCATAATCTACCGAAAAATAATACGTTACATTGTAAACAGTTGTTACGGTTCACAATCTTTCGACCGTTTACAATCTTGGAATATAAATTTTAATTTAACGTTATTTATATTACGGTGACATACATTTAACGAAAATGTGATCGTGAAAATTCGTAGCGTGTTCGGTGAGACAAACATATTTCCGTTACACAGACCAACGCCGCGCCTATCGCAACAACCCTTCTTCCTTATTAATCCCGACACACCCATAACAATCTGAGGAAGTAGTCGGACTGAAATAATGGAATAGGCATGAATAAGTCATGTGATCGGCCGCCGACGGCCTGCATAATGGACGCGCCGGAGCCCGCGCCCAGAACCAACGGCCCACCGACACATTTATTTAAGAAACTAATACATTTCCGGCATTCGGAACTTATCAGAATATACCTTTTGAACGAAAGGATGAAAGAAGACAGCTACGCAGTGCCAAGCATACGCAATATAACAAGCTTACATGATTATAAAATTGAAAGTAGGCATCACTTCCTCCCTAATATTCTTCCTAAAATCTCTTTCACACTCACCCCTTATTTAATCACCTATGATAACCCTCACGTAATCCCTTCTAATTCGAGTTTCGGGTGTTATGAATCGTATCCACCTTTATCCAACGATTTATAGGTCAATAGTTACTGACTTTTTTGATGAATAAGGATTAAAAACTGATGACTAGGTTGTCAAGCGTAAACAATACATCATTAGCCTGCAAACGTTCACTGCTGGACATAGACCTCCCTCAATGGCAATTAGAATTCGGAGGGTTTTGATATAGTCACCACGCTTGGCAGGCGGGTTGGTGATCGCAGTAGGTTTTATTAGTACCCAGTTTGACGCTCCGTTTCCTCATATTCCGTGAGTCGTCTTCTATAACACCCACGGAATAAGTTGAGGTGGTTATATTGGATTGGTTTAAATAATAAAGTGTAAAATTCAATTGATTAGAGTTGGCAGCCCTGTCGCGGGCGCCCTTCGCGCCCACCTGCGGCTGAGCTGCGCCGGACCGCGTGAATATTTGAACAGATCCTGCAGCCCATTTACATGTTACTGAACTCTAACAAGATTGGTGGCCTCAGATTAATCTCCGCGGTGCCTGTCTTGGTGGTGGTGTTGCGCCGCGAAGGCTGCTCTCAGTAGGTATAATTGAACCTGGATAGTGGATTTGTGTGAAATTCTTTTATTTTATGAGTTTATTTTATAAGTTGGACTTGAAAAGAAGAAGGAGAATAGGATTTAGATAAATAATTAGTTATAAATACATCTGTGACGGTCTAGAGCCTATTCCTAGAAACACACTAGCAGGTTTACAAGGATTAAGAAAAGTATTTATAAAATACTAGCGACCCACCCTCGCTTCGCTGCGGTATTACACATAAACTTTTCTCTTGAATCACTCTTATCTATTATAAAACGCATCAAAATCCGTTGCGTAGTTTTAAAGATATACATACATAGGAACATATACGAAAAGCTACTTTGTTTTATACTATGTAGTGATTTAATATTTCTATGTGACAAGTACCTATCTATATATTTGTCATACTTTTGACTTTATTTTCAACAAATAAATAAATAGTAGAGCCAATAAATAATTTAAATGTCACTACATATGTACTCCGACAGAAAGAAATCTGTATCACATAATGTTACAAACATACTTTATGCGTTGAAACCAACAACAAACTAGTCTCCGTCTGATCAAAATCTCAGTCCCCTTATCCTATGAGCGACAACATAGGCGACTGACTTAAGATATCTTCCAGAATTAGCTTTTAATTAAACTGACACTGAATTGAACTTGGAACCGTCGGATCCCTTTTAGCAAACGCATTAGCTTTTAGCACATGTTTATAGTACCAACGGACCTTTTATAAAACTCTGTAGGGTTTATTGGCGGTGCATATCCACAAGACCGTGGCATTCACTGGAAGCTTTCGGCATCAAGCGACCAAGTGCTGGAACGACTTACCTCCTCCTACTAGAAATGCTTCATCAAAAAACATGTTTAAAAGACTAGTGAAGTGTAGCTTAATCGAGCGTGCACGTTCAGGTGTAGCATTTGGTCGTTTGAATGCCGACTGCCGAAGGCCTAATTAACAAATCCCTCTTGGTAGTGCAGCGCTATTTAATATTAAGTATTTATTTATTATATAATATACTCATATTTACTCCTATATCAATTTGTTCCGTATCTGTGTATCCAGTATCTATGTACGATAAGTTACTCTCGTTAATATCATTATGTTTTCCCCTTATTCTATTATCTTATTATAATATTTTATATTTGTCTGCAGTGTTGCTACACGCGTGCCGCGGCACCCGATGGGCTGGTGATGGCTGAAAATCAGCGGTTTGCTCGCCGAGCAGACAACTCGCTGAGCCATTACCTTTTTGCATTGTTGTTGCACACATGCCCATACCCATGACTTTAATTTTATTGTTTCTGTTATTGTTTCTGTTTTGTTCGTAACGATTTGTGTGTTTTTGCTGTATTCGTTGTTGTAAATGTGTGTGTGTACCTATGCAAATAAACTTTTTATCTATCTATCTATCTGTAGGGTCATGCACGCTACATAAATTGTTGAGCTTCACGCAAAAACGCCTACCTTCCTAAAGGTTACACCTTTGATGGAAAATAGCGTAACCCGCAAACACCACCGTCAAGGGCCTGTTGGCTAAGCGCGTGACGAGGGCGCGTAAACACTGCTTTGATGTCGCATAATGCTCGGCTAATGTATGCGCGGCCGTGGCAGCCTCCGCGGTCGCTAGTCAAGCCCCGCGTTGGTGGACAACTGACGATCAACAATACACACTAATAGACTTCCTTCTGAAAATAACGAACATCTAGACTTGAAGCGCAAATGACCAAAGTTCGGTTGTTCGAATCTTGCCACTGAGTACTTACAGCTTGACGTTGAAGTTTCCACCGCGCTAGTGCTACTATACTGAACGTTAATTATTATCGAAATCGATTAAAGGACTTAAGAATTGTGATTAATTTGCGAGTTTATTTCGGGTAAGCAACACCCACACTACTCAAGATGGCGGATGAAGACGAATCGATCTCCGCCGATCCTGCCCGATCCTCCGTCATATTCAAAGGTACCTACGTACAAAGAATATTTGAGAAAATCAGATGACAATTTCCTAAAAGGACATCTAGAGATTACCAATCCACATTGTTTATGCATGCATTAGTTGCACGAGCGGCGGCGGCGGCAGCTGCAACTGCGCTGATCATAATCCGGAGGCGGGTTTAATAATTCAAAAGACGATTGCGTCTGACGACGGGCGGTGCTTCTTGACAAATGTTCCGAATCTAAATGCATTAATGCGTCCGGCTCTCGTGGGTGCTGGTGGCTGGCAGCGCGCTCGACGTCCATCCGATCGTTTGCGATTTAGTTTCAACAACCATTCAATGTGTAGCCTATAACTAATCAATACAGACGCCAGACATTCAAGTCCAGCTATTAGGTACACCTGGCCACATTCAGTCGTTTTATGCCTGTATTGATAAAGGTTCTACCTCTTCCCTATGTTTATTTATGCTTAATTGTCCAAAATACTTCAACACATTATAATACTCGTATATGTATGGAGATTACAAAGAAACCATCTTATGAGAAATCAGATGATCTAGATAGGATTTCTAATAGAAAACCCTTAATTTGGCCTTGGGATAAAAGTTACAAACGTTGTCTGCCTTAAAACAACCCTTTAATGAATGTCTTTTCGTTACTAGACGGGCTAAGTTAGGTCTTTAATTATATTTTCCAATCAAGATTTACATTCTAAAGGAAAAGTTCATTGAATAAAAATTTCTTATAACGTTTTTTGGCCGCTTCTTTTCGCAAATTTGTAAGCTTTATAAGATTTTGTAAGGCGCTTGTATTAATAAACCATAATATTTCAATGTTCAACATTCCTACCTAAAATATAGGTGTTTGCAATAGTCTCATTATTATAAATGCCGAAGACTTTTTTACGCAATCACTGGCTGAACCCTTCGAGATAGATCAAAAATATTGTACTACAGTGTTTTACATCTTAGAAATTTTCTTGTTTCTTTATTTATCTATGTATATCTCTTTGGGACCCTATAACAAGTATTGTACCTACCCGTACGAAGCCGGGGCGGATCGCTCGTTATAAATATTTTCAGATGACTATTTTCTCAAAAATAATAATAAGGAAACTTTTAAAATCTATTACTATATTTTCGTTAAGTAATTATATACTTACCGAAAATGTGTTAACAAGTAAAACTTCCCATCCCGTCTCATGAAATCGAACTGAAATCTAGCGGTAATGCAATTTATCATATTTCTTGCGGATATTTACGAGCTTTTTCTTCTTTGTCCCGATGTCAGTAGGAATTGCCGTACACTCGAAGGCAGCTGCTGTAATTTAGACCATAACTTGAACAATAACAATAAAATTTATGTTGTGTGTGATTTCCTGGCAAGGAATTCATTAATGATTGACGCTCAGTTGGTGCGTGTAGGAGCGTCGCGCGACGCGGCGACCGGCGACCGGCGGCGCGGTCGCGTCGCAGCCGCTAAACGCGCGCGGCTCCGAACGAGCCAAAATAAACGCGCCCGGCCCCTTTGTGCCGCGACAATTTCTCGCGAACGCGATTTTCTCAAAGCACTGAGCGGGAATTTCGCTTTTTAACTCTGCAAGTTTGTAACTTTTTATTTTGATTTTCCTTTTAAATCTCCCTGGCGGACCTTTTACTCTGTTTTTCTCTCCGCGGCTACAATCCTTAGCCTTATGGAATATATTATTTATTTCCCTAGAATAAATTTGGCACTACGCCTAAACAGAAACGAAATTGAATTACAGCTACAAAGGTATTTGTAAAAACGTTATTTTTATTTCGCAATATGTGGCTCGAACGCTTCAGAGAACGCGTCTACAGCCGGAGGACTTGTAAGCAGATTTTATTAATGTTGATATCAAATAGTAGAAGCAGGATGCACATCTAATATCATAGGGGAGCAGTGCCAAACTTTCATAGTTATTACAAATTGCTGCACCACCAGCCTGCACTCGCAACACGAAAATAAGCACACGTTAATAGGTCTCGTATTTCTAGTAATTGTGCTAATTATAGATCGATCGATACCATAATTAATGTGTTAAATGAACTTTTATAAAAGATACTCAATTACAATAAATTAAATTTTGATGTATATTTTGCTTTTAGTTTTCTGTAAAGAGAGAAGACTCTATTATAAATGACATTTTGCTGCTGCTGTGACAGTAGTCCTCGCATACTCGTGCATAAAATATTTATTTAGACTAGCACACATTGTATTTCAGTTAACAAAGATTGTGAGTGCATTGATTGAAAACCAATTACCAGCCGACCCGCTGGGTGTATATCGTCGTGTCGCATAGGGTGTGCGCGACACAGAGCCGGTGCGTGCGACAGGCCACATTGCGCGGTGTTCGCCCGCCGGACAAGCGGTGTGTGTTCGCTCCGGAGATCGGGAATATGTATACAAAGGCCAATCGGCAACGAGCCTACTAAACGGATTTCATATCGTTCAGGTGACGCGCGTCCCCGTGGTCTAGCCCTAACGACCCCGGTGCGCTAATAATGAGTTTATCGCCGCGCGCCATTTCACCGCGCTAACTAACCGCGTCACCCAAAACTGTTTGTGGCTGTCGCGCGCCGCCCGCCGCCCGCCGCCCGCAGCCGCGACGCGACGCTATTAGCTCACCTGTACACTAATAATGCATCAAGACCCGAGATAGATCATATACGAGTATAATAATAGACTATCTCACGACCTGACAACCTATTTATGCAAGTTCTAAATAGTTAACTGTGTCAAAGACAATTACATTTCACGACGACCAATAACTTTTGATGCATTCCTCACAAAAAACGGTGCTACTAAAAACTCAATATGAGTTTTTATGTATCGTATACCTAATATGTGCGGATAAAAGATTCATCCAGTAGGAAGTAATCCCCATTACTTCATTGTAAAAACAGTCGGGCTTTACTCACATGGCTTTTAAAGCCATGTGAGTAACATATAGACAATTTTATATTGACGATAACAGAATCGGTATTAAATGACTAATACTTACCAATTAAATAGTAATTTTGGCACTGATTATTTAAGAAGCTTTGAACGTGGTAGGCGCGGCCGGCGCGGAGCCCAGCAAACGATATTATTGTTTCAGCAATTCTGCGTCCGAGCCTCACTCGCCGTATCACTGTTTAATACATCTCGCATGGACGAATGCCAAAGTCTTTGATTCTAACTAGGTTATACATTAAATTAGGTTTTTTCTTTTAATATCGGAGAATAAAATCGCTTTCACTCGGCGACTAGAGAAATGTGATGAGCAGAACTCTTATATCAGAATCTCTTTATAATTTTGGTTTAAAAACTCTTTCTCCTGACAGACAGTCGTAGTCTTTATAATTTTTCTCTAAAATCACAATGGCAAGTGAGCACTTCAAATAAATGAAAAAAGAAATCTCAAGTCCAAATCAATGCGCTTACGGTACAACATACCATACGGGGTTGTAAACACCTGCTTATCATACATACAAATTTACTTATATAAAAGCTCATTAACGTTACGATATGAACCTGAAGTGCCAACAACGAGCCTGTTAATATTTGTAAAATAAAATGAATATATTTCGTAATGAAATCTTATTTTAAGTTGAAAATTATTACGATATTTCGGAAAGTTTAAATTTTTAATACCTACTTAATTAAAGGAATCGCAAAACCGATAACCGTTGGAGTGAATGAATAGTAGTGGAGCGCCTCGACAGACATAGTGAAGGATGCCCTCAGGCCAGGTGGAGCGACGATTTGCGCAACATGGGTGGCAAGTGCTGGATGCGAGAAGACCAGGTGGTTGCTCACCTGGTCTTCTCTCATCCAGCACTTGTGGCTGGCTTCGGAACATCGGAAAGCTTATGCTATCGGTGAATTGCGAGAGGCTTTTGATGGTGAATTTAAGGAAATTAGAAGTGATAAGCCATCAACCGAAAGTAAGTAACAATTAATATGCATTTTGACTTAGAAATTTTGAATTGGTAATACAGCAGTTAAATAATTAATTCGTACCAATCGTATATTCATGACCATAATTATCTCATGCGTAATCTCTGCGAGCATTACTCGCACATAGAAGCGGAGATTCAATATATTCAGAGGAGCGCGCGGGTATTATTGATAATGATTACGCGTTAAACAATAGAGTCATTGAGAGGGCCGGCTCAGCCTCGCGCTCGACCCAAATCAGGCTTTAGTATATTCAGCGAAATGTCTGTACCCGCCTGGAGTATTTAGTGATAATAATATGAAGAAAACAAAATTTTGTACATAAAATATTACGAGTATCATCAAACACAATAATTTATTATTTAAGACATTTACATTTAATTGAATAATTTGTGTTCGATTGTGTTAATATGGTATCCAAGACACAATTAAAAAGTAATTTCTTTGCGGCTGAATTCCTCATTAAATTAAGCTATTTACTTACATCTAATAATGTATTTGGTTACTACGTATCGCTTCAACGAACATGGACAGCGCTTAGTACATAACTAGGCTAAACTAGCAAACACTGTTCGCTACGGCCTCTGAATGCAACTCTCGCCACGCGCCGCGCGTCCGTCGCGTACGGTGCGTCCGGCGCGTACGGTGCGTCCGGCGCGTACGGTGCGTCCGGCGCGTACGGTGCGTCCGGCGCGTACGGTGCGGCGCGTGGTCGGTGGCGGAGGCCGCACGGCACTCGCCGCGGGTCTCCTCGCGCCGCCGCGCGCTCGCCCCGCGCTGGGACGCACCAAACACGACACACGAAACACGACTCGATCGCGAACAACTTTTCTCAATGGCTCAATATTTAAATCGCGTACAATAATCTACTTCTCGATGTGCCAATAACACAAAAGTAACAAGTAAAACAAAATTTCTTCCAAAATATGAATTAAGACATTCTTGAAATGTGCAAACGAGTCATGCACTACTCCTGCTCAGTTGCCAATGTCGCAAACAATGGTGTTATTAAATAAACTTTAAAAAGTAGATAGTTTACGAGAATGAAGTCGACAAGTATGTGCTTCGCGATGACAGAGTATCAGTGCAAATAGTATATTAGTATGCTGCGCTTGGTGGGTCTGGCGCTGCTGGTGCTGGCGCTGCCGATGCAGCGGGCGGCGAGCGCGCGCGGCGAGCGGCCGGCGTCCGCGCGCGCCCTCCGCGCGTCAGCCGCCGCGCCGCCGCCGCCCCGCCGCCTCCAGCCGCGGTGGCGCGCCCAGCTGCATCACCGCGCCCTCGCACCGCACCACCACGGCCTCCTCAACGCTTCCCTGCTGAACTTTCTCGACGACTACCACTTCCCACTCAGCCACATGAGCAAAACTCGGTACAAAAGAGAATCCCACTCCCTGATATCGCCGTTTGACATGTCGTTCAAGAAGAAGTACAAGATGAAGCAGGACGCCTCGCCGCCGAGCGCGTCCCCGCTCCAGTCCGGCAGGCTGTTCGGGTACTCCCCCGCTAGAGCCGCCTCCGTGCCCGCCACCGGTTTCACCCATATTGACGATGACGACTCGAGGTTTGCGCTATCTGAAGTCATCGGTGTTAGAGCTACTGCTGCCGCGGAAATGGAAAGGTCTACTGAAATGGTCGTCAGAAAAAGTACAGCAGGGACTACAGAGTTGGATAACCCCGATGAAATTATAACGAACAAAACATCGACACAAACTTCTACTTCGTCGACTAAGCGCCCTCGCTCGACGAAAAACAAAAGCAAAGTGGTTAGAAAAGCTAAAACGACAATGATGCCGGTGGTGGTGCCGACAGTGGGAGCTAAGCGCGAGGCGCGGCTGGCGGTCAAGAAGAAGTCGGAGAACGAGACCGTGTGGCCCGTGAAGCACGCCGCCGTGGTGGAGGGCGACATCGTGCTGGGCGGCCTCATGATGGTGAGCACGGCCCGCCGTCGTGGGCCCGGCCCGTGGGCTGTGTTGTGTTGGCAAATAGGGGGTGTAAGGGAGCGACCCATCGACATTTCGCTCTAAGCCACCCACATCGACCCGTGGTGCATCCTGCTGAAAAACAGACGAGGCTCTGACAATTGACTGGTGGCGGTCTAACCATCACGATTGAAGGCGTAGCTAAATACCACAGGTCGATGACGGGCAGCAGGGTCACCAAAGCGAAAAGCTACGCCCTGCGATCGCCAACCCGCCTGCCTAGCGTGGCGATTATAGCTAAAGCCTTTAGGTTGTGTTTTGCCAAAGTGGCGAACACCTGGAGAGGCATATGTGCAGCAGTGGCCTGCGATAGACTGGTATTGTTCTTGTTGTGTTGGCAAAGGACTAAAAACCGAAGTTTACAATCCAGGGTCGGCTATTATGCTAAATATATTCAGATATATTGAGATTAGGGACAACAGCCGTAGCTTCGCTCCGGTGATGCTGTCCCCGTCACCGGTCTGTGTATTTACCTACGCCTTCAATTATGATGGTCATACCGCCACCAGTCGGTTGTCAAAACCTCGTTTGTTATTCGGCAGGATGCACCACGGGCAGGTGAGAGTGGGTTCGAGCGAAAGGTGTCTTGTGTATGTGTCTACCGACTCGGTTGGTTTGGAGCGAATAGGTAATAGGCCGCTCGCTTACATCTCCATATAGCTTGCAGTCTCCAATTTAGAGGCTAAAGAAAGCTTTAGCTTCAGATGAAAGACTACTCGTATAGATCAAATGATATTATCTGGGTTAATTATAACAAACGTTAAAAACCTTTTTATAAAGTTTATGCCTGATGTTCATCAGGACCAGCGGTTTATATCCAAAAATAGTAGACTATCCTCGTTATATATAAAGTAATTATTACATCGCAAACTTTTTTAATCTACAGAATCGGATAGCCCGGGAGGGCCGGCCCCCGGGAATGTCCCAATGCAATTATATGTAACATGTTCGATATACGAGTATACGTTGCTAATAACACTCAATCCCCAATTAATTCTCTCGGTTCCCTTTGCCTGACTGATAGTAGTGATTAAAATAAACAAAGTACAAGATATTATCTAGTAGTAACAAAAATACCTAAGTAATAAGAATATCCACCGAGCTCATTCAAACTCTTTCAAATCTTGTTATCCTTCTTATAGTTAATGAAATCTTTAAATCATCTGTTCGGACAATGCTTCTCGACTCTATATTGTTTAGTTCGGTTCACTGAGCAGAAAATCATTTTATAGCAGCTAACCACGTACCTTTAACTCGTTGCCGCGCTTATCTCCTCCTTATTTCGTGCAGGTTTTCGAAAGAAGTTACATTCCGAATCCGAGTCGTAACCGGCAGTAGAGTTTATACTCGTACCTACTTTGATTTGAACGTTATAAATAAGTGCCTTTATCAGATCAGATCAAAATATAGGTATTTTGAATTTTAAATCCAGTTATTTATAATTTTGAAGCACTCACACCTGCAGGTAATTTAATATAATACGAGTATGCACCTTGCAACGCACATTATTTGAAATAAAATAATTTTACCTAACTTCAACTTCATCGTAGACAAGATACAAGAAAAGCTTTTTCGTATTTGAGTAAAAGTATTTCTTGCATCAATAAACTGTAACAAGCGGTCAAAGTAAACACTAGCGTGCTTTGACTTAGCCGACCCTTTCATTTGTATCTGCGGCACGAGTCGCGATCGCCTCGCCTACTATTACCTACATGTTGGACAATTTGCATGTACCTACTGTAGCCTCATCCGCAAATAGAATACACGTAGGTACAAGTAGGTACTGCCTACACGATACTACAATTCTATAAACTTGTTCCGATAAATCAACACTTTGAACTGTACGTAATACGATGTTGTATAATCTATGTAAGTGATAATGACCTAAACATTTAAGTCCATTTTAATCCATCATATTATATCCATTTAACGTTAGAACCTACTCACTGAATAGCCACAAATAATAGCCACAAAAAATAGCCAAATATCATATACAGGTAGACGTTATAGCTCTACCTGTCCTATACTGTCAATCTTCTGTGTGACAATAACCTGCCTCCACTGAGGTTCGAACAGTTTAGGTACTCCAGGCTCGCAGCTAGCAGCTACACAAACAGCAAATATTTTTAGCTGCGTCTGCAATACCTTATTATGAGTTCCATTTTAAATTAAAAAAAAAGGAACGAGTGATGTACATTTTTATCAGTAGTTCCATCATGGAAGTATTTGATGGTACTAGTGTCCACGAACCAAGCTCACGAGACCGTTCCGTGTACCTACATGTTGCGATACTTCAGCGCGGTCGTCAACATTAAGTATAACATTTATTTACGAACACACAACACGTGCTGTTGGTTTGTTAATGACAGTTAAATAACTGTAACATCTAATGTATCGTGTGCTGTGTCCTTAAACATTCTTCCCTCTATACTCTAGCAGAAAAGGCACCAATCTCAACTCAACTAATTGATATTTTCGTTGTACGAGTATTTTTTTTTTATAGTAGCTCGACATAATGGCTTCCCTTTGAATTTTGAATTGAATTTTAAAAAGAGAAACCCAAGTGGCTGTGACAACTGGCAAGTAACTGGTCAGTTACCTGTCAGGTGCCACCGCCATGCCGGCCCAACCCTAACCCCCCACGAGCTCCGGAGACCCTACTCACCAGCATAAACACGACCCGGAGGTCATTTGGCTGCGGTATTCTATAGGGTGGAGGTCCTTCCCCGGACGGGTAGCTCAATACGAGCGAAGGTTCGCTATGCCCTACCTCTCTTCACTGTCGTGACAACAACATTATTAAAGTAAACAATGCTGTTTATGTAATTTGTAATGAGCCGATAATTGAGTTACCTATACAGTTCCCCAAACTTGGCTCCTGATAATAAGAAAAACCTTCCTGTCATATCGCTTCGCTCGACCATAAAAAGGGATGTAACGAACCGTAGCATAACGCCGCGCCTACAGACGGTTTAGTGGAGATGACGAAGGCGTCCTTTATCAAATCAACTTAAGTGGGCCAGCTGAAGAGGATAATACTATTTTCTATAACACCTAATCTTACTATTACTATATCGAAAGATAGCCTTTAGCGGTCTTGTGGATACAAGCGCTGTCTAACGCTCAAGGGTCTCGGATCCCAGGTAGGACGAAAAAATTGATGCTGGATTTGTTTTATAGATAGATAGATAGATAATAAATACTTTATTGCAACCCATAAAGTTGACTTAAAAACTATAATAGAAATCTGTTGCACAATATAGGCGGTCTAATCGCTATGCGAAGCTAGAAGCAGTTTTATGTTTGGAAAACTGTTGAAGGCGAAGCACTTTCAACCCTTTGCATTGAGAAGTGCGTTAAGCTGTTAAACCTGCACCTGGTTTCTCTCAAATCTGGTCAAACTATAGTTCGTGCCATCCGCCTGGGGTTATTGCGTTCCAGCAGTGAACTCGAACATGAACTCGTAGTCGTACAGTATAGCGCCGGGCTAGTCACTAAAATAGGAGGCGCCTGCTATAAAATTAACAACAGATCGATTTTGACATAGCAACAGAACAATTCTCTTTATAAATGGTCTGGCTCGCGTCTTTGCTACATTTTACACGAAAAGGTTTTTGGGGGACTAGGTAGTCTCTCTCAAACTGATGAGTCTTCAACTATAAATGGTTATTACTTAGGTACCTAATCTGTATTTATAAACCTAGTTTGTGGGTAACTGCTTTGATTTCATGTTAAAAAATTGTTATACGTACGTAATATGTACGTAGATAACGTACATGTTGGCTATGGCTTATGTGATGGTCGATAGTTTCCTCAAAGTGGATAAATCTACATTCTAGAGAAAATGCAATTTCAAAAAGAATACACGTCTATTTTATATTCAAAGTGGCACAAGAAATTCACATGCATTTTAAATGTCTGCACTGATATTTGGTACGATTGCGCTCGCCCGCGCGCGTCACCGCAATCTCATGCTACGGACGTTCCGAACAATGTGTATTTAATTCGCCATCGGCTCGAGCCGGCATTAACCAGCCGCTGGTCCATTAAGTAAATCAAGTTTAAATATCCACTCCAATGACTTTAATATTTTCAACCACTAATGATGGTAAATTCGACTGAGCTGTCTCAAAATAGAGCTTTGAAATAACAGAATATTAAGTCGTCGGACAAAGATGATTGTTATTAGTTTCAACGTGTCTCTCCACGGCACGGCAGATAGCTGCTAAATAGATAAACTTGTTCAAGCACTCCGCTTAGCTAAGACCCAAGAAAATCTGTGTCGGGGGTTTCTACATTAATATAGTTTGCATTGCATTAGCGATGCATGAAATGCAGCCAGCGCGCGCATTATGAGCATCCGCTCTCGTCGCTGCTTTAAGCTGTTAGTAGCGAGAGCCGAAGCCCATTAGTTAATCTCGCATTACATAGTAGCATCCAGGCTGTAATCCTGCATTTGATTATGAGGTTGGAGTGTAAGCAGTGATGTAGACCACGCTACGAGTCGAGGGCCGCAGGAACGAGATGTTCCGGGTTTCGAACACCGGGCGAAAAAAAATGCATCTGGGAATTTTCTGGAAGGGAATTATTTAGTAAAAGTTCAGGAGTCAGGAAATTGGCGATGATATCCTCTAGTGAATCGCAAACCACGTTAAGCCACTGGTCTCGCGCTTGATTTCTCTCCAGGTCTCCAATCTATCGCCCCCTTGGATTATGAGGATAAAAAGAACAGAGTGCACCTGTGTTTGCACACTTAATATCCCTGCGGCGATTGGGCGCTGTGCTCGAAATTTAGTCAGGAGTGTAGTTATTTGTATCAAAGGTCAATAATTCAAATATTTAGGTATATTTTGACCTTGTAATGTAACCCAGTTCTAAGTCAGGTATTGCGCCTCCTAATTTCAGCAGTCAAGTAACAATTGGTTATATAGGAACTTTACTATTCATAATAGTAACTGTCTCATTGGTCTATGTTTCGCAAGTGCCACATGAGAACCCTGGTAAGGTTCGGAATTTCGGATCAGGCCAAAAATTGCACATAATTTATTTTCATTTATTTAAACTTTATTGCACAATAGAAATAGTGTACAAAAGGCGGACTTAATGCCGCATAGGCATTCTCTACCAGTCAACCATTGGGCTAAGTAGAAATAGATGTAGGTAGTGTGCTGCAAAGTTGGATAAAATTAAACAGCAAAAAATACTTAAATAAATACATACATAAAATAAAGTAAATATAATACAATATAGCTCATATAATATAATATACATATAAAATAATATACCTACATATATATAAATAATAGTAAGGACGACGACAGAGTAGTGAGACGACTTCGTTAATGTTGGATACGAAAATGTTTCTGGACCCTAAACTTAAAAGCTGCTTTACTCGGGGCACTCCGGATGTACTATGCTCACTAAATAGAACGGATTTCTGCCCCGTCCTGCCGGCTTACAATAAATAGAAATGTATGAAAGTCACTGCAGGATACAATCCTAAGTGGCCAATAACCGCTACCACAAATGCAAATGAAAAAAACAAACAAGAACAAAAACAAAATCACCGGTTTCTGAACGTAGCACCCAGCTGTCACTAAGTAAACGTCACTATGACATGACATTTGACAAACGCATTGCTATGCTCAAGTAAAATTATTCTAATCTAAATAAATTAGTGGGTAAACAATAGAAGAGTTAACATTAAAAACTAGGCGGTGTTACAAAAATTATTGTTTGGTCGTGGCACTGGCTTATTAGCGACACTAATGATGCTGGACTTCGTGAAAGCGGCGACTTGCCGGCTCTTAGCGGCCGTCGAATCCGATGCAGTTTTGTCCAGGCGGACCAGGTCGTCTTCAGACGTGATGTTATAGCGCTTGCCATCGGGGAGCTGCACGAAAATGTTGCCGTCCAAAGACCAACAGTTCGTTGGTTCGACCAACAGTGCATCCAAAAACAGCCCCTGTCGTCTGCGAGTCAAAAACTCCGACCCCACTAAGGGGGTTCCCTTAAGGCAGTTGCTCTTCTTTCTCCATACCAAGGCTTTACACTGGTGCTCAGCAAACTGGACCAAGATAGGACGAAGCTTGTTATTGCTATCTCCAGAATGTGTGTCCAACCGGTGACAGGACTTAAATGATGCCGCTGAGATACCCTCGATGCCCAACTGCTTAGACAGAACGCCAGAAACTATCCCAACAGCATCCTCGTTGGGCTCCTCCACAATTCCACCAAACTGAAGACACTTCCGCCTGTGCCGCATTTCGATTGTGTCCAGACAATCTGCTGGTCTTTGAAATCGCACATCGTCTTCATCAGCGTGGCCTCAATGCTCTTCAAAGTGCTGTCCAAGTCGCCTAGTGTTGACATCTTGTGTGTTCAGTGATGGGATAGTGGGAGAACAATTAGCCGACAGTGAGTGCTAATCCAGTGTTATTACTTTATGTACAGTTTGGCAAATAATACCACTGCTAGAAGTGAATCCAGGGAGAGTATATCCGTTGCACAAATTTTTATTTAAGGAGAGAGATTTGAACGGTTGTTAACGGTTTGAACACCTACCCCCGAATAATTTCGTATACTTCAATATCTCCTGCGTACTTGTGTAATCTCCTTGAAGATTGTACACTGTTTCCCTCCCGTTACTAAGGGTAGTGTGAATCCTAAATACCACCGGTACTGGGGATGCTCCTTTTTCCGCGAATAAATGCATAAGCATTATGAAAAATGCAGTATAAGCATTAGGAAGGGATTGAGTTGGCACGTTGACGTTGGTTGTATGTGTGTGTGTGCGTGCGCGCAGGTGCACAGCCGGTCGGAGGGCGCGACGTGCGGGCCGGTGATGGCGCAGGGCGGCGTGCAGGCGCTGGAGGCGATGCTGTTCGCGCTGGACGCGGCCGCGCGCCGCCGCCTGCTGCCGCCCGGCGTGGCGCTCGGCGCGCACGTGCTCGACGACTGCGACAACGACACCTACGGCCTCGAGATGGCGCTCGACTTCATCAAAGGTTCCGAAACATTATTTTTATAATAGCACGACGTAATGGCTTCCCCACGGAAATGGCTTGGCCTGATGGAAAGCGAAAGAGAAGCCACCACCATGCTGGCCCAACCCTAACCCCGGCAGTCGATGCAGCACCTGTCTCTCATAGTCCATTGCTGAACATAAGCCTCTCATAGTGTTCGCCACTTTGCTCGATCGAAGCCCAGGCTTCTCGCATCCAGCACTTGCCAGCCATCTTACGCAAATCGTCACTCCACCTGGGCTGTAGGCATCCTACACTACATTTGCCAGTCTTGGTGACCGTGTTGGACAACACTGCAATAAATCTGCATGACCCTCTTTATGTGTAATGGGAATCACGCCATTATCCATGCCATGTATTCTTCTAGTTCCTTTTGGTGACGAAAATGTAAAAGTATGTGTCTGTAATGATAATATGTATGTCATCGTCAGGTTCCATCAGCAACATCGACGACGCGGAGTACGCTTGCAACGCGACGGCGGTGCGGAAGGTGATCTCGGGTGTGGTGGGCGCCGCCTCCAGCGTCACCTCCGTGCAGGTCGCCAACCTGCTGCGCCTCTTCAAGATACCGCAGGTACCGCCCCGCTGTACCTATATCTGTGTACTAGCTTTCCACCCGCGACTTCGTCCGCGTAAAGTTTTTTTTTCCAAAATAAAATTGTGCCTATGTTACTCGTGGATAATGTAGCTTTCGAATGGTGAAAGAATTTTTAAAAACGGTCCAGTAGTTTTTGAGCCTATTCATTACAACCAAACAAACAAAGTTTTCCTCTTTATAATATTAGTGTAGATTCTGGAATATGTTAACCAGTATACAAACTTACTATTACAGGCCTTTTCGATTTACATAAAATTGGTATGCAAAAGTTCAATGTTTAAGGAGAGCCGCCGAACTCAGACGGACTTCGGAGTGCATATATGTGCACGCAAACATGAGTGCACTCTCTGAGTACCCAGGAGATATTACAGTGTACAAATGTATGGTCAAACACAATAATCCAATGGGTCGATAGTTCGAAACGACCGAAGAGAAGTCAGGCGCAGTATCATCGGCTTAACATGCTTTCCAATGCATCCCCAGTGTGCAATGATATACCTCCATGTATCATCGCTAACTCCGTGACTCCTCAGCTGCCACTGAATGATTTCTAGTATGCCATAGAGTAGGTACCAAACGAGTCGATACCCAGCGCAGTAAGTAACGTTGTCATGTCAGGTGTCGTTCTTCTCGACGTCGCCGGAGCTGTCGAACAAGGCGCGCTTCGAGTACTTCACGCGCACCATCCCCTCGGACCTGCACCAGGTGCGCGCCATGGTCGAGATCGTGCGCAAGCTGGGCTGGCGCTACGTCTCCATCGTCTACGAGGAGTCCAACTACGGGATTAAGGTAATAACCTATATTATAAGTGTATAACGCATGCTCCATCTACAAGTGTTCAGCGTTATTTCGGTTGCGTACTTCGCCTTTGGGCTTCAATATTAGTGACTGGCTCGGTGGCTCAATTGGTAGTGACCTCTGCCTTCTGAGCCAAGGGTCGTGGGTTCGATCCCCACACATTACAAACATATGTGCATGAACATGTCTGTTTGTATTGGTCTGGGTGTTTTCTATGTATAATATGTATTTATTTACAAAAAAAAAATGTATCTAAGTAACTTTATCAGTTGTCTAGTACCCATAGTACAAGCTTTGGCTTAGTTTGGGGCTAGATCACTAGATGGCGCTGTGTGGCCCAGCGTGGCATGTCTTGGATTATTATTTATTATTATAATTGCAGTCCACTTCTGGACAAGGGTTTCTCCAATTATTCGCTACTTTATTGGTTGGGTATGTGGCATGTAACTACGCTACGCTAACATGATGGGTCGCCTTACAGCCCTCTTTGAGCTTAGAAAATAATCTTGATTGTTGTATCTTATCTTAGATAATCTAATAGACTTAATCATGACTGCAAATCTAGAAATTGTAAACATGGGTGCCTCCAGGAATAGCAACTACTCCTACTGTGAGTACGTACCAATGAAATTTCGGTTAAGCTTACACATTTTCAATACTTTTCCAGGCGTTCGAAGAGCTGGAAACGCTGCTGGCCCGCAACAACATCTGCATCGCGGTGAAGGAGCGGCTGGTGAAGGACTCGGGCGAGGCCGACGAGCGCGCCTACGACGCCATCGTCGTGCGCCTGCTGTCGCGCCCGCGCGCCCGCGGTATGCCGCCCCCGCCTGCTTGACACTCTCGCTGTCCATCAGGCGTAGAGTCAATCAGTCACAGACGAGGCGATGGCAGCACTAATGACGTGTACGGCGTTCGTGCGCAGGCGTGATCGTGTTCGGGTCGGACCAGGAGGTGGCGGGCGTGATGGCGGCGGTGGGCCGGCTGCGCGTGGCGGACGCGTTCGGCTGGGTGGGCTCCGACGGCTGGTCGGCGCGCGCGCTGGTGTCGGACGGCAACGAGCCCGCCGTCGAGGGCACCATCAGCGTGCAGCCGCAGGCCAACCCCGTGCAGGGCTTCCGGGAGTACTTCCTCAACCTCACCGTCGAGAACAACCCCAGGAATCCCTGGTTTGTCGGTAAAACTCGACGCTAAAACGATCTACTACACAACATTAATTCCTCATCTAGTTTTCAACTTCGATCTTGCACAACATTTCAAAGAAGGTTTCGAATTCACAAGTGAACATAGACTTTCCGCTTCGAAACTTTTTTGAAATTTGGTAAATAGGAGGGCACCTTAGAATAATTACATTTTTATGGGTTTATCCGTCCTATACGAGTATTGTCAGAACCTCAAAAAGTATGTGATCAAAGGTTTACCCATATACCATACACTTGGAAAACCGTAATTAGGTGCCTAATAGAATGATTTATATTTTCTAAGAGCGGCCGTAGACGGAATCCTTCTAGCAATTGAGAACCGACTGATTCAAGCCGCGACCTCGTGGTAAACTATAGTCATTCATACTATGCCCACAAACGATTGATCGAGCAGTCACGACCGGTTCCATAGCTCACCGAGTGGTCGCGGCTTCAAGCAGTTAGTCGGTTCTCAGCCGCTTGAAGCAGTCCGTGTACGGCCGGGCTAAGGCTTGGTAGTTGTCATTGAAAGAGGCCTATGTCCAACATCAGACGTTTGCAGAATGTCGATAATGATGTGTGTTTCGGTCGTGCAGAGTTCTGGGAGGACCACTTCCGCTGCCGCTACCCGGGCAGCGCGCGCACGCCGTACAACGCGCACGCGCGCGCCTGCAGCGGCCGCGAGCGGCTCTCCGCGGACAACACCGAGTTCGAGGCGCAGCTGCAGTTCGTGGCCGACGCCGTCATGGCCTTCGTGCACGCCATCAGGTACCGGCTCCATCGGCAGCCCACGGGACACGAGGCGCCGCACGTCAGAGGTTACAGCTCGAGCGATAACTGAATAATCAAATTCTGAAATTATAGATACGAAGAGTAAGGGTATCAGCATAAGGACTTTCGCCTTGAGTATCGGAAGATTATGTCTGTCTTCCAGGACACAAGAAGCTCTGCAAACCATTCCATAGTTTAGCCGTTTGAACTATGAATATGTTGCGACAACCTTATTTTGGCACGTGGTTGACATTGACATAAGCTATGAAACAAAAATGACAAATATTAACGTCAAATGTGACTTTGTATGATTTTTAGGGCGATTTAGTTCTGATTTCCGCCACACCTCAAAAAATCCTTGTGGGTCTTATTTAAATAGATGTTTATTTGTTTTTAAATTATAAATTAGTAAATCAGTAACTTGTAGTAAATGGTAAAAAAAAATATTAAGTCTAATACGTGTAACTTTTTTCTGCTTTAGAGATATGCACACCGATTTGTGCGGAGGAAAGCCTGGTCTCTGCGAGGCGATGCGGCCGGCGAGCGGCGCCACGCTGCTGCGGTACCTGCGGCAAGTGCGCTTCACAGGTAGAGGCTACCCACCAAGCATGCTAAAATTGTTTTTCCGATAATGGGTAAAGCCTCCAGGTCTTTACCAAAAGTGGCGAACAACTGGAGAGGCCCGCGATAGACTGATGATGAATAAAAGTTCCAGTAGGTTTGATGTACCTAGTAAAGTTAGCTAAATTGAACGTGTGCGCAGGGCTGAGCGGCGACGAGTTCCACTTCGACCCGAACGGCGACGGGCCCGCGCGGTACAACATCCTGCACTTCAAGCAGGTCTCCAGGGGCGTCTACAAGTGGCTGAAGGTCGGCAAATATCTGGACGGAGAACTGGAACTGGACATGAACGGTAATACAATGATACCTGTTAAACTACAATGTACACTATTATTTTAATCTGTACGGTTTAAATTACAATGTAGGTAGACTATTTCTTGCTGCATACCTACTCACAGTCAAAAGTTTGATAATCGTGATATTAGTTATAGTCTCTCTTTGGGTATTAGCTAAACCATGCCAAGACCCTGATTCACAAAAGAAATACGATAATTGCTGTACGGGCAGGAGCGGTGGTTGTAAGGCACCGCATCCCGCCAGCCAGAAATATGTAAGGTTAGGAAGGGAACCTAACTCCCTAGTGATCCTAGAGTCCCTTTACCCCTAAGACGCTAAGTCCCTAGAGCCCTAGCCCTCCTAACCGTGTAAATAAATACTTATATAGATAATAGATGTAGGACGCTCGCTCCCGGGATGCCCGGGGTAGCGAGCGGGAAGAGACGGGACGGTAGGTAGGTGGTGTGGACCCGCTGCCAGCCGCGCAGACTCACACGGCTGATCATAGTGACGGCTAAGGGTGTCTTGGCCGCAGCGGGGGGAAATGAGACCCAACACAGACGGTTGAAATCTGTTTATTGATAATTCTAACTGGTCTTATATACTATGGTTTATTGTATGCACACTTTCGAGGGTTTTCGCTTGTGTTTCGTCGGTGTAAAGTGCCGACGATGCACGCGCTCGGTCCATCGGTCAGGTCGCTGCATCTAGGTCGCTGCTGACGGCTGCATCATGTACGACGTAGCTCGTACATATTCCCCACTCGAAGGAGAAGAAGATGCAGGAGAAGAGGGAGTGGCCGGCGCCCTGGTATGGTGGGGGCCGGCTACCCGTAGCTGGTGTTGCAACGACCCTTAGTTTAGTCGCGCTGACTCGATGTCCACTGGTTACGATTGCTGGTTGCTGGTATCTTCGCTACAGGTGTCAGAACCGGGCTGACTCTCTACTAATGGCTCCTCAGTTCACTGGTGAGTCCTGCTGGTAGGAGGCCAGAGACCGGTCCAATCGCTGTGTCATGGTGAATGCTATGTCTGTAGCGAAGTTCTGCTTCATGTCTGCTGGTGTCATGGTTGTTGGTAGGTCCCATCGAAGTGTGCTGCTGGTATTGATGTCATCTGGTTGTCTTGGTTCGTGGTTGTTGGTGTTGGTAGGCAGGTGTTTACTGAACAGCATATGCGACTTCTCAGAGTGTTGGTGAGATCCGCTTGTGGAAGGCCAACCTCCGATCCGCTGCTGTCAGTTCTCTGGTTTTCTTGGTGGTGACTTGGATGTGGTGATGATAAATGTTTCATCCTGCCGATGATAATGGTTAAAGTTAATAAAAGTGGAAGCGTTAAGTAACAATCTTTGTTTCGGTATCGTTGTTTTGATATGTTAAGTTGGTAGGAAATTGAAACTATGTTATGGTATTTATTTGGTAATTTAAATTGGTTAGGGTATATTATATAGTCCCGTGATTCGGGCGCATGCTATTCCCGTATTTTCTGGGTAGCATAGATAATTCTCTGTAGAGAATCTTCCACTTTATATAAAAACTTAAACGAACCAAAAATAAATTTAATATTATTCATATGGTATAAACTGGTATGGTCTTTGTTAGACCAAGAGCATGCTTGCTCTTTTTACTGGTAATTGGAAAAATAAAATATATATTCATAATATGGTGCACTTAGACCAGGAGCCTTGTTAGCTCCTTAATTTTGGTGTAATGCTTTGTCTACCCCGATGTATACGGTGGCAGACCAAGATGGTAATGATAAATGGTCTGGTTGGTTGACAGACCAGGAGACTTGCGTACTCCTTAAAATGGTGTTGGTTAATCTGACGCAATGGTAAAGCGTTCAGATCAATTTGTTGGAGCGTAAATCCAACAACTTAAGATATAATGCTTAATGGTCTACTAGGAGTCTTCCTTACTCCATACTGGTTTTTTCTTAATGGTCTACTCGGAGCCTTTCTTACTCCATACTGGTGTTTGCTTAATGGTCTACTCGGAGTCTTGCTTACTCCATACTGGTTTTTACTTAATGGTCTACTAGGAGCCTTTCTTACTCCATACTGGTTTTTACTTAATGGTCTACTAGGAGTCTTTCTTACTCCATACTGGTTTTTACTTAATGGTCTACTAGGAGTCTTTCTTACTCCATACTGGTTTTTACTTAATGGTCTACTAGGAGCCTTTCTTACTCCATACTGGTGTTTTACTCCATACCTACTGGTGTTTGCTTACTAGTCTACTAGGAGCCTATCCTACTCCATACTGGTGTTTGCATGATCTGACGCAATGGTGAAGCGTTCAGATCAAATTGTTGGGACGTAAATCCAACAAACTACTAAATACTAAGATAAAATGGTTAATGGTACGAGTATACTAGGAGCCTTGCTTACTCTTTAATGGTATTTGCTTAATCTGACGCAATGGTGAAGCGTACAGATCAAATTGGTAAACTAAATACTAATTAATTTCCCCACCTAGGCTCCTACACTACCGAAGTTAAAATGCTAAAGTTAGCAAAATAATCCAATCATTCATAATGTTTCGTAAATTGGTTTAATAAAATTAGGTACATTTGCTGGTAAAGTGATTCTAACTACGTAACATGATACCTACTTGTTTATATTAACTTGCAAATAATTAAATAATGATATGATATTTATGCCAGTGCAGAGCTATTGTTTAGATACACCGCTGATAATTGGTTTTATGTTATTATTTAATTAGAAATGGTAATATCTAGAATCCCGAAATCTTTATGGGATCTAGCTTCCCCCAGGAATGGTTTATATCCTAGGTCGTGGTTCAAGTTTTTGTTCGAAGGACCATTATGTACGGGCAGGAGCGATTCCTCCCGACCCGCCAAGGGTCCGGGCAGGAGCGGTGGTTGTAAGGCACCGCGTCCCGCCAGTCAGAAATATGTGCGGTTAGGAAGGGAACCTAACTCCCTAGTGATCCTAGAGTCCCTTTACCCCTAAGACGCTAAGTCCCTAGAGCCCTAGCCCCGCCTAACCGTGTAAATAAATACTTATATAGATAACTAGCTTTTGCCCGCGACTTCGTCCGCGTGTTTAAATTTATACATACAAAAGTTTTTTCCCGCTAACTCCCGTTCCCGTGGGAATTTCTCAAAATACAGCCATAACTAAACTTTATATTTACTAAGGTACCTGCATGCCAAATTTCAAGCGTCTAACTTAAGCGGTTTAGATTTTTCATACAAAAGGATTTTCCCGCTAATTCCCGTTCCCGTGGGAATTTCGGGAATTCCTTTCTTAGTGCACCCCTACGGTACCTAAGCTACGTCCCTTCCAAATTTCAAGTGCCTACGTTTAGCCGTTTGGGCTGTGCGTTGATATGTCAGTCAGTCAGTCAGTTTCTCCTTTTATATATATAGATAGATAGGTGTAGAGAGCTCGCTCCCGGGATGCCCGGGGTAGCGAGCGGGAAGAGACGGGACGGTAGGTAGGTGGTGTGGACCCGCTGCCAGCCGCGCAGACTCACACGGCTGATCATAGTGACGGCTAAGGGTGTCTTGGCCGCAGCGGGGGGAAATGAGACCCAACACAGACGGTTGAAATCTGTTTATTGATAATTCTAACTGGTCTTATATACTATGGTTTATTGTATGCACACTTTCGAGGGTTTTCGCTTGTGTTTCGTCGGTGTAAAGTGCCGACGATGCACGCGCTCGGTCCATCGGTCAGGTCGCTGCATCTAGGTCGCTGCTGACGGCTGCATCATGTACGACGTAGCTCGTACAATTGCTTAATTTTGATCTGCCATTTCGGCAAACAAAATTTTAGTATTTACAAATTATGTCACACATGGCATTGAATCTGTTTTTACAGACTTGTGAATAGTAACTTACCTACCTATCCAAATTAGATAATTGTTTATGTATGTATCTATTTATGCTTTAACAAAGTTTTTATATGTGACTGCATCAGAGATCCAATTCAAGTGGGACGAGCGGCGTCCGCCGGAGTCGGTGTGCAGCGCGGAGTGCGAGCTGGGGCAGGCCAAGCAGTACGTGGAGGGCGAGAGCTGCTGCTGGCACTGCTTCAACTGCACGCAGTACGAGGTCAGCACACGCTCATGCTATATTGACCGGTTTCGGTGTGCGGCGCCGAGTGCGAGCTGGGGCAGGCCAAGCAGTACATGGAGGGCGAGAGTTGCTGCTGGCACTGCTTCAACTGCACGCAGTACGAGGTCAGCACACACTCATGCTATATTGACCGGATTCGGTGTGCGGCGCGGAGTGCGCGCTGGGGCAGGCCAAGCAGTACGTGGAGGGCGAGAGTTGCTGCTGGCACTGCTTCAACTGCACGCAGTACGAGGTCAGCACACACTCATGCTATATTGACCGGATTCGGTGTGCGGCGCGGAGTGCGCGCTGGGGCAGGCCAAGCAGTACGTTTCTGCGAGACAGTGATCTCGCAGAAGGAGGCGGCGGAAAGAGAGCGTGAGGCCGCGGTAGACGCGCCCGCTCTACGTCGCCCCCGACCCGGGCGTCGCCGGAGGGCATACAACGCATCGTATGCCCTCTGAGCCTCTCCTTCGTGCCCCGAGTGGTGAGTGCGGGGGCGCGATCCACTCATAGGGGCGTAACGGTGTGGTGGGTGCAGCCACACCGTTGCACGAGGTCCGCCCGGGGGGCACTCTATTGCTCCCCGGATCCGGGGGTAGGGGTATTTGCCCTCCCCGGACCAGGTGTGCCGGCCGCTTATCATCTGCGGCTGGCCAGGGCAGGCAGGGATGTGGCCGTATGCTTCGGCGCAACCCGTGTCCCTGCAACTTGCTGCCCACTGGCGACACAGGGGGGTTTAGTGGGTATGCCCTCCCATTTTGGGAGGTGTGAGTCCCACACACCATGCCGCCTCCCCCCGGAGGCGGCATGAAGGTGCCTAATGCATTCCCCTCTAGAAAAAAAAAAATAAGGCCAAGCAGTACGTGGAGGGCGAGAGCTGCTGCTGGTACTGCTTCAACTGCACGCAGTACGAGGTCAGCACACACTCATGCTATATTGACCGGATTCGGTGTGCGGCGCGGAGTGCGAGCTGGGGCAGGCCAAGCAGTACGTGGAGGGCGAGAGCTGCTGCTGGCACTGCTTCAACTGCACGCAGTACGAGGTCAGCACACACTCATGCTATATTGACCGGATTCGGTGTGCGGCGCGGAGTGCGAGCTGGGGCAGGCCAAGCAGTACATGGAGGGCGAGAGCTGCTGCTGGCACTGCTTCAACTGCACGCAGTACGAGGTCAGCACACAGTCGTGCTCACCAGCCAACCAGGCAGTTACAAATTATAGTTCATTTTCACTTTTAACTGAATTAAGACCAGAGGTTGACTATGACTCAAAACCTCTACAAACCGGAAGCTGGATGCGTCATGTCATGTATATTCATAGTTTAATAATATTCTCTTAAATGTTGGTAGCTAGAGATTTGACTGGTGTTTGGTTCATAATCACTTAAGATCCATCAATTTGAAAAGCTCGTGGTCACTAAGCCGGTCTCTTTGTAGCAGACATGTGATATGATTATAAGCGTTCCACCATAATTGACTTACCCCGTTCCCAAATTAACTTGGTTCCATTGGTATCGTTATGGTCCCATTTTTCCTTCCTAGCCTTAAAGTCTTCCATGCTGTCTATCCAGATGGTGTCGCGGTAACTGTTCATTTGCACTAATATGAGGTTCTGGTACGTCAGATCCGGTCGCCGGTGTCGGAGACGGCGTGCGTGGAGTGTCCGCTGGGCACGCTGCCGGACGCGGCGCGCGTGCGCTGCGCGGCCGTGCCCGAGCTGTACCTGCGGCCCGGCGCGCCCGCCGCCATCGGCGCCATGGCCTTCTCCGCGCTCGGCGTGCTGCTCACCACGTAACTACCGCCTCACAGCGTCCGCAACATCTGGACCACTCACCCATAGTCACCACGCTGCGCGGCCGTGCCCGAGCTGTACCTGCGGCCCGGCGCGCCCGCCGCCATCGGCGCCATGGCCTTCTCCGCGCTCGGCGTGCTGCTCACCACGTAACTACCGCCTCACAGCGTCCGCAACATCTGGACCACTCACCCATAGTCACCACGCTGCGCGGCCGTGCCCGAGCTGTACCTGCGGCCCGGCGCGCCCGCCGCCATCGGCGCCATGGCCTTCTCCGCGCTCGGCGTGCTGCTCACCACGTAACTACCGCCTCACAGCGTCCGCAACATCTGGACCACTCACCCATAGTCACCACGCTGGGCGGGCGGGTGGCGATTGCAAGGCGTAGCCGCCCGTCATCGACTTGTAACATTTTATTTTTAGCTACGCCTTCAATCGTGATGGTTATAGCGACACCAGTCGCTTGCCTGAGCTTCGTCTTGGAGCGAAAAGATGATGGGTCATCCCAGCCCAGCACATTCCAGGACATTTTCCGCAAATTAAAGGGCCTACTGAGGTTTCCGGATGACCTGGGATGGCGGGAATAAAACCTCATCAGTAAAGTAATAGTTTGGCCCGCCTCGCGCTACAGGCGCTCAGTTGTTTGTAACATAGACGTGTAGTGTAAGGCGCTCGGCAGGCTGGTGGGGCTGGTGTGGGCGCTGCGCGGCGACACGCCGGTGGTGCGCGCCAGCGGCCGCGAGCTGTCGCTGGTGCTGCTGGCCGGCATCATGATGTGCTACCTCGTCACCTTCGTGTCCGTGCTAGGCACACTGTTCTCTCTAACATAGACGTGTAGTGTAAGGCGCTCGGCAGGCTGGTGGGGCTGGTGTGGGCGCTGCGCGGCGACACGCCGGTGGTGCGCGCCAGCGGCCGCGAGCTGTCGCTGGTGCTGCTGGCCGGCATCATGATGTGCTACCTCGTCACCTTCGTGTCCGTGCTAGGCACACTGTTCTCTCTAACATAGACGTGTAGTGTAAGGCGCTCGGCAGGCTGGTGGGGCTGGTGTGGGCGCTGCGCGGCGACACGCCGGTGGTGCGCGCCAGCGGCCGCGAGCTGTCGCTGGTGCTGCTGGCCGGCATCATGATGTGCTACCTCGTCACCTTCGTGTCCGTGCTAGGCACACTGTTCTCTCTAACATAGACGTGTAGTGTAAGGCGCTCGGCAGGCTGGTGGGGCTGGTGTGGGCGCTGCGCGGCGACACGCCGGTGGTGCGCGCCAGCGGCCGCGAGCTGTCGCTGGTGCTGCTGGCCGGCATCATGATGTGCTACCTCGTCACCTTCGTGTCCGTGCTAGGCACACTGTTCTCTCTAACATAGACGTGTAGTGTAAGGCGCTCGGCAGGCTGGTGGGGCTGGTGTGGGCGCTGCGCGGCGACACGCCGGTGGTGCGCGCCAGCGGCCGCGAGCTGTCGCTGGTGCTGCTGGCCGGCATCATGATGTGCTACCTCGTCACCTTCGTGTCCGTGCTAGGCACACTGTTCTCTCTAACATAGACGTGTAGTGTAAGGCGCTCGGCAGGCTGGTGGGGCTGGTGTGGGCGCTGCGCGGCGACACGCCGGTGGTGCGCGCCAGCGGCCGCGAGCTGTCGCTGGTGCTGCTGGCCGGCATCATGATGTGCTACCTCGTCACCTTCGTGTCCGTGCTAGGCACACTGTTCTCTCTAACATAGACGTGTAGTGTAAGGCGCTCGGCAGGCTGGTGGGGCTGGTGTGGGCGCTGCGCGGCGACACGCCGGTGGTGCGCGCCAGCGGCCGCGAGCTGTCGCTGGTGCTGCTGGCCGGCATCATGATGTGCTACCTCGTCACCTTCGTGTCCGTGCTAGGCACACTGTTCTCTCTAACATAGACGTGTAGTGTAAGGCGCTCGGCAGGCTGGTGGGGCTGGTGTGGGCGCTGCGCGGCGACACGCCGGTGGTGCGCGCCAGCGGCCGCGAGCTGTCGCTGGTGCTGCTGGCCGGCATCATGATGTGCTACCTCGTCACCTTCGTGTCCGTGCTAGGCACACTGTTCTCTCTAACATAGACGTGTAGTGTAAGGCGCTCGGCAGGCTGGTGGGGCTGGTGTGGGCGCTGCGCGGCGACACGCCGGTGGTGCGCGCCAGCGGCCGCGAGCTGTCGCTGGTGCTGCTGGCCGGCATCATGATGTGCTACCTCGTCACCTTCGTGTCCGTGCTAGGCACACTGTTCTCTCTAACATAGACGTGTAGTGTAAGGCGCTCGGCAGGCTGGTGGGGCTGGTGTGGGCGCTGCGCGGCGACACGCCGGTGGTGCGCGCCAGCGGCCGCGAGCTGTCGCTGGTGCTGCTGGCCGGCATCATGATGTGCTACCTCGTCACCTTCGCGCTCGTGCTGCGCCCCACCGACCTGCTCTGCTCGCTGCAAAGGTTCGATACTTGTTTTCCATAATAAATTACCTACCTCTGTGATATTGTTAATTTCGGCTGCCCTCACCAGGCTTCGCCGCGCTTGAAATTTTAATTGAGTTCCGCACTAGCGCTGTGTAGCAGGTGTGTCAATACAAACTTTTATACAGCATCGTCGTCAGCCCTTCGCAGTCGATTGCTGAACATAGGCTCTTCAATTGTTCGCCACACACCCTGGGCAGGCGGATTGAGTATCTCAGGACGTAGCTTCGCGCTCCAGTGACGCTGCTGCCCGTCATCGGCCTGTGGTATTTAGCTACGTCTTCTACATTACGTTCTTCTCTTTGCGTTTCGATGGCAAACCGAAATCAAAACCACTGTGCCCAGTATTCCGCCACGCTAACTGAACCCCCGGTGACGGGCATTAGCTCAGCCAGTGAGCCAATTCTATACATAGCATTATACGTTTTATACGTAAACATAAAATCTATAAACACTGTGCTGCAGGTTCGGCACGGGCTTCTGCTTCACGGTGGTGTACGCGGCGCTGCTGACCAAGACCAACCGCATCGCGCGCATCTTCGCGGCCAGCAAGCACTCCGCGCGCCGGCCCTCGCTCATCTCGCCCAAGTCGCAGCTCGTCATCTGCTCCATACTCGTCTCTATACAGGTGCGCTACTGCGCGCTTACCACATTATACTTACATTGCCCTATCTCTTGAGTACAACTCACAATAAGCATTCTACCCATAAGCTAAGTTGGGTCGCTAGTGTACCTAATAAAGTTACTGGTAGATGTGATGACTGGCTCGGCGGCTCAATTGGTAGTGACTCCTGGCTTATGAACCAAGGGACAAACATTTGTGTTTCGTTCGTGTCTGGGTGTTTAAAGTTGTATTAAGCATTTATGGTACTTCCGTTGTTGTGATACCCACACAACACTCTGCCTAAGCTACTTACTTTGGGGGTTGTCTGATACTGAATGTGATGTGTCTGCGCAGGTGGTGATCGTGGTGGTGTGGCAGATCGTGTCGCCGGCGCGCGCCATCCACCACTACCCGGCGCGCGAGGACAACATGCTGGTGTGCGACTCGTACGTGGACGCCTCCTACACCATCGCCTTCTTCTACCCCGTCGTGCTCATCCTGGTGTGCACCGTGTACGCCGTGCTCACGCGCAAGATACCCGAGGCCTTCAACGAGAGCAAGCACATCGGTACCGACACTGACTATTTATACTTGAACAAGGTGCACTCTTTGCTCCTTCACGATTCCATATATCGATTGGGCGCCTGTTTGGTACTACATAAAAAAATTAAGCGTAAAATCCCATCAGTCAAATAAGCATAAATACCCACTAAACCCGACGATGGTCCGCTACTAGCACTGTCTGTGGGGTGTCGGGATGCCTGGATGGATGCATCGCACATGTAGTATGTGTAATAAATAGACATAATTGTCCTTTGCAGGCTTCACGATGTACACGACGTGCGTGATCTGGCTGGCGTTCGTGCCGCTGTACTTCGGCACCGCCAGCCACGTGCCGCTGCGCGTCACCAGCATGGCCGTCACCATCTCGCTCAGCGCCAGCGTCACTCTCGTCTGCCTGTTCTCGCCCAAGGTACGCTCCCATTCATAATAATATTATGACCCCATCGAGAGGAAGGGAAGTTACCTTAAACTGGAGCCATGGAATCGTCTTTTGCATCAGGGCCCTGGGTACGGGACACCTGGTTTATGTGGCACTCACCTGACTGTAGTCTACTACGAGCGCTTATCTGAGGAGGCGATGTCACTACATAAATCTTTACAGTGAGCATTTACCCTTTATTTTGAAATGTAAACATGTAAATTTAAAATGTTCGAGATGTAGGGGAGCTAACCATAATCTTTTCGCTTCAAACCAATCTCACCTGCCCGTGGTGCACCCTGTTGACAAACGACCGGTGGCCGTATAACCGTGACGATAGAAGACGTAGCTAAATACCACAGGCCGATGACGGACAGCAGCGTCACCGCAGCGAGAAGCTACGCCCTGCGATCGCCGACCCGTCTGCACAGGGTGGCGATTATGGTTACAGTCTCCAGGTATTTGCCCAAAGTGGCGAACAACCGGGGAGGCCTATGTCTAGCAGTGAACTGCGAAAGGCTGTTGGTTAATGGTGCTTATCCATCGTGTTCCAGCTGTACATAATAATCGTGCGGCCGGAGCGCAACGTGCGCGCCAGCCTGATGCCGGCGCGCTGGCGCGGAGGAGCGGGCGCAGGCGCGGCGGGGGGCGCCGTGTGCGCCGCGCTGGTGGGCGCCGCGCCGCTGCCGCGCCCGCCCGCGCCCGCGCCGCCCGACCTCACGCCCTCCACCGACCTCTCCACGCTCAACGATACCGGTCGGTACCGACGATTATTCCGACACGATTTCATTCGTTTTAACCGACACGAGTGGTTGGCCGCTTATTTATAACTGCTGCCGGCGGCTTTGCGCGCGTGAAATCAATTTGCCACAAGAAGCTTCCTCTGTCCTATTATCATCGTGTACCTACTTTGTCTCTTATTTTATCGCATGAACTTACGATCGATGCTTGATGAAGATTTTTTCGAATTGAGGGCCGAAAAATTATAATTATAATTAAACAATTTGTCCTGCGTACTTAGTCGTCACCTGGGAGAACTAACGTAACCTCTGCGCCAGGGGTCGTGGGTTCGATCCCCGCACAGTGAAAACATTTGTGTGCATTAATACGTCTATATATATGTAAGTTTATCCATAGTACAAACTTCGGCCTAGTTTGAGGCTAGGCGGCGCAGGTGTGTGGCCCAGCGTGGCATGTCTTGGGTTATCAGTACCAATTGAACGTCGATAACGTGTAATTTCCAGAGCGCAGCTCGTCCGACCGCCAGGTGCAGACGGAGGAGAGCGCGCTGTACCCGCGGCTGCAGGCGTGCGTGTCGCTGGACGCGCGGCGGCTGGCGGAGCGACGCGCGGGGCTGCCGGCCTTCGCGCCGCCGCCGCCGCGGGCGCCGCTGTCGCCGGCCGTCGCGCTCGTCGCGGCCGGCGTCGGCGTCGGCGCCGAGGTGAGGCCGCACCGTCGCCCGAGCGTTCTCTGAGTCCCGAGCCTCCGCAGACCTTCGATGCCAGACGACGTAAAGAAAAATACGTCATGTTTCGAATATTTGCGTACCTTGTGGCCTTTGTAAATCTCTCTATGGAACGTCCCCTCGTTAGCCGATCAGGGATAAAAATTCGACCGTGCGCAATACCCCACAGTCCCATTTACCTCACCACTTCACTTTATATCTTCTGAGAGGACACTATCCCTGAAGTAACCCCTGTTTCATTCGATCGGTACATTCAAATGTGTTCGTTCAGTTAGTCGAATATTTAAATTATAAAATAAATTTATGTAGCCAAAATTCGATTCATCCATCGCTCTTTTTCAATATAAAACTGGACTAGTTGATATAAATGCAAGTGTGTTGTCAGGTGGCGTTATAGCGCGGGCGCGAGACGCGCGCGCGGCCGCCGCGCCTGCCCGTGCTCGTGTGACGCCGCCCGCGACCATCTCGGACTGTTGTTACTCTGTTCAGAAACTACTCAGGCTTACGATGCATTCTTGGGAAATCAAATAATGTGTTTGAGAAGCTCTCAAACTTTTATATTTCACAGTGCCGCACTTATTCGTTTAGCAATTTTCTCTCTAAGTAAAAGATAAATGACTGTCCGCCTTTGCAGTACTCCTGCATACACGGTGCATTCTTTGGAAACTTCTGTTGTATTGACCAGACGCATACTCGCGTTTACAGATAAACTAAGCACATACATCAGTGACGCACCCACTGGTGGATAATATTGTGAGACTATTTCACTAATGTTGCCGTTGTTTAGCAATTGTTTTGTCAAAGTGAATGTATTTTTTGCGCTCATTCTATGTAAATCTTTTATATACATCTTGTAATATATTATTATAAAGTTGTTATTTGACATATTATATGTTTTATTAATTTATGTATTGTGTATAAATTATTCACTGTACATTTTGTAAATTAAAATGTTATAAATACATATGTTTAAGAAAAAACGAACCAATTTGTGATATTAGATTTAAGGCAATAAATTAATCAAAAACATGTTTGTTGATTTGTTATTTAATTAATACTTATTAACATTGTCAATATCCTACACACAACGCTCTTCTTATACAAAATATTAATTACCTACATCTCTATTTATACCAAAATTGGGTAGATTGGGAACCAAGGTTAGGATATCGTGTTGTTCAGTTGCCGAACTCCCTATCCTCTGCGACCCAACAGCCCGCGTGTTATATAGATGTAGGGCTGTGACCGTAGGGGACCAGGTATGTGGGTGGCCGGGACGTGTTTCGCGCGTTGCGAGAACTGCCGCGGTCGTTGAGGTCGCTCACAGTGCGCGCTCACGCGCACAGAGGGCGAGCCATTTCTAGTCGGGCATGCTCTATTATCTAGTACATTATGTAATACTGAGCTGCAGCGCTTTCAGCGTATGCAAAGATCGTAGTAGTGTAAGGATCGCTCGATTATACTGTGAGCTGCACAGCATCCAGCGCTGTCTGCGCTGAGCTTCAGCGCCTTCAGCGTATGCAGCCGCTGAAGGAAGTGATTTACGAAATAAATGTTATTGCCGAAGTAATAAAGAAAGAAAATTTGAAACAATAATATCTGCGGCGGTGAAAGTGTTAAAAGAGGTAGGAGGTACTGTGAAGATGAGGGGTGCCCATGGAATTTAGAAACTGAAAGAATTTTGAAGATCGGTTGAGAAATGAGTAAGTTATGAATGGAAAGCAATATTTAATTTTAGCTGGAGAAAACCTCAAAATCCAGTAAATACTTTACCGGAAAATGCAAGGGAAGCTATCGTCAGCATCCAATACAATATTTCAAAAACATCAGTCTCACGACTGTGAAGCATAGCCACCACTTAAATTGTTGATGACTGTGAAGCATAGCCACCACTTAAATTGTTGATGTTGATGCTGATGCTGATGCTTTTTTATATAATACGTCGGATTACTTATGCGAATCCAGAAAACGTAATGATACCGCGATGTAACTAGGGACACCGCCATCTGTGTGAAAAAAATGTCACTAATCTATTCCCGAGCACATTCAGTAAGGAGGTATGCGGTCCAATCCAAAGTAAAGTTACTTATCACCCCCTTTTTGTCAACCGATCGATGTTAAATTAAATTTTGATTATAATGCCTTTGATTCAGGTGATAAGACAAAATTGATTAGGTGTATTCAATATTATTGTGAACCAAACATGGCCGACGCTATGACTTGGCGGAAACTTGATTTCTCAGTCCGTCAACATAGGTATCAAATGAAAGGGTTTGGTGAGTACTATAAGGTAGGTAGTACGAAATCAATATCCAAGATGGCCGAAGCTAGGAATTTGCAAAAAACCCTATTGCTGTTTAAACCCCATCAATATGGGTATCAAATGAAAGGGCTTGGCAAGTACTATTAGGTACTAAGTACGAAATCAATATCCAAGATGGCCGTCGCTAGGAATTGGAAAAAAAACCTTTTGCTGTTTAAACCCCATTAATATGGGTATCAAATGAAAGGGTTTGGTAAGTACTATTAGGTACTAAGTACGAAATCAATATCCAAGATGGCCGAAGCTAGGAATTGGCAAAAAACCCTTTTGCTGTTTAAACCCCATTAATATGGGTATCAAATGAAAGGGCTTGGCAAGAACTATTAGGTACTAAGTACGAAATCAATATCCAAGTTGGCCGTCGCTAGGAATTGGCAAAACACCCTACTGCTGTTCAAATCCCATCAATATGGGTATCAAATGAAAGGGCTTGGCAAGTACTATTAGGTGCTAAGTACAAAATCAATATCCAAGATGGCCGTCGCTAGGAATTTGCAAAAACCCTGTTGATGTTTAAGCCCCATCGATATGGGTATCAAATGAAAGGGCTTGGCAAGTACTATTAAGTACTAAGTACGAAATCAATATCCAAGATGGCCGTCGCTA